>OY992880.1:126678067-126723067 GCA_963921405.1 Cepaea hortensis | reverse complement strand
AGACTGTTCACGACCGGGTCAGGCACACCGAGTAGTGACCCCAGAGTCGATGTTTCTACAGGAATCCAAGCACTTCATCGGTGCTTGAGGATTTGCATTGAACGCAGTGGTGACTACATCGAAAAATAATACATTTGCTCTGTACTGTTTCAGAATATATTCAGAAAAATAAAACATGTAAGGTTTCATTTGAAATCCCCTCGTATATTAATGGAGCTTTCGATAGAAATAAACAACGATCTACATCTTTCCTTCCTTGAATACACAAAGGCTGACAATAAAGTGAGACGTGTCGACATGATGAAGATGCCTGTAGATCTATGTGCTGTTGGGAAAGGCCTGCAACTTATTAAAGGCTCTACTAGGGGACCGATTATATCCTGCCGTCATATCTAACCAACTATGAATAATACAAAGAATTATCGCCGAAGCAACGGAGTACGTGCATTGTGCTTGATACCTTTGACAACAGCCAGTGGAGAGAGAATGATGACTCTTCGCTGGCTGTTGAACGAGGGGACTGAGCACGTATGGGAATGTCCTGAGTGCAGTGATGTCGGTTCTTGACTCAACCCAACTAAAAACATCTTCCTCTCTCTCTCTCTCTTTCTTCGCTCTCTCTACTATCTTTCTCTCCAGTACGACCTCTCTATATCGCTCTATATTTTTTTTCTCTCTTTTTCTGGCGCTCTCACTCCTCCCTTCCCCTCTCGCCCCACCCTCTCTGCCTCTTCCTCTCACACAAAATACCCAATTTCCACCCGTCCCTAATGTCATACGACAGTTGACGTCACCATTTATCATAAGACAGGTAAGTCGGTTTACGAGCTGAGAAATAAACCCATGTACCAGGTGTTTATAGATCATTACATGTTTCACCCCCTCGCTCATTACGCTGACATAAATTACATAAAACTTCAAACACGGGCAGGTAAAAAACCCACACTTTAGTGACGTGGCTCGAACATAAAATATCTAATTACGTCTTAGACCGACCTGACAAGCCGCTGCGCCCCGATGGTTTAAACCACATGTGTCCAACTTGGCCCAGCTGAGATCTACGATCCAGGTCATACTTTACAACCGTAAAGTAGTAAAAGTGAGAGTAAAGGACGCTTTACCACTCGTGGAGGAGTACTGGGTGTATGGTAAATTAAAGCACCCATTTACACAACTTACCCATTGGGTATTTGTTGCTAGACCCACTTTTTTATGTACTTTACGGCACATTGGACCAACGTGGTTATAGTGCATTCGCATTTGTTTGCCTCCATATAAAAATCCAGATCTCAGTAACCAACTGAGGGAAAATAATGAGATTTAGCATATAATCTTATCACTATGTCCATTCATTCAGTAGCATGTCCTTTGCAGAACTTCGCTCCCACAACAACCTTCCGAAAACCTCTCGATCATAAGCAAGATGTCCCGCGTCCGATACACCCATCTGGAGATCATCCGCCACATCCTGCACCCATCTTCTCTTTGGCCTACCACTTCCCCTCTTCCCAGCCATATACCCCTCCATTATTGTTCTCTCCAAACTTTCGTTACGTTTCAAGTTACCAAAATATTTGAATTTTCTTTGTTTTATCGTCTTTACTAATCAACTTTCTTCAATATTCAGCTCTTAAAGTATGAATGCATTTGTTCTTTTCTTTACCCAAGATATTCTTAGAACTCGTCTATAAAATTTATATTCAAAGGATCATTATGTCCACCCGACAAAAAACTTTTTCTTCTGGAGATTGTGCAGCAGATGTCAATGTTTGTTTATATGGGTATTTAATTTACGGGTCAGAGATGAAGTGCATATTATATAATGTATTACATCTTAACCCAGAACCATCAGCGTTTAATAGTAAATTTTTTTCCGTGGTGCACGGAAATTTTCTTATGAGAAGCACGTCACATAATGGAAAGGAAGTGTTCAGAGGTGTGGTCAATAATGTGGGTGCTTTCATGAAACGTGATTATTTTATAAATCTTACCATTTATCGGTAACATTTGAATGTGTGAATATTGATGAATGGGATTGAATGTGAAATTGTGTACACTTAAAAGCATCGCTATGAAGTTGTACACATATTTTTGGCAAGAAGCTGATCGCAGGAAACTGTTTCATACTATTACAAATCCCGAGAAAAGAACAGTGCATGCATTGGGTTTGAGTAAACGGTCATTTCGTCGATGGGTGCAAGAATCTGGAATGAAACCATCACGCAATAAGCAAGCGGTAGGTAGAAAGGCAATTGTAGACAGCTTTGACAATGATGTCATAAGGCGAGCTATTATAAAAATTGTGGATGCCAAAGAAACAGTGACTGTAAGAAAACTTAGGGATTGGTTGAGAAAGAACAATGGCATAGAGCTATCCAAAACAACTTTGTGGAAAATTATAAGGACATTATCTTCACTATTTGAAAGTAAAAGGGCGGTAGAAATAATCTTTGCGAGCAACCGCATTTAGGAGCCATGAGAAGCAGATACCTACGTGAAATAAGGGAAATGCGCAAAGAAACGTAGTGTATTTGGATGAAACCTGGATCAATGCGCACCACACAAGTGAAAAGGAATGGCAACCAATGGATGGACAGATAAGGCGATATGTGGCCAGCAATAAAGGACAGCGTTTGGTCATAGCCCATGCTGGTAGCACTCATGCTAGCTTATTTCAGAATGCTGGACTCAAGTTCGTATCAAAGCATACAGACAATAGGGATTATCATAATGAGATGAATGATAATGTATTTAGAGATTGGCTCGAAAATACAGTGCTTCCATCCCTTGATAGACCGTCTTGTCTAATCATGGACAATGCATCATATCACAATGTTGTTGCCCAAGAAGGCAAAATACCTACGCCATCGAGCGGAAAGGAAGCAATTAAGATATGGCTCCGAAGGGAAAATATGCCATTTCCAGAAACGTATTTCAAGCCACAGTTGTTGTCCCTTGTAATACAGGCGAAATAAAAAAAAAAAAAAGCAAGAAATATCAAATCGACAAGTTGATAGAAGAGCAGGCCCTAGGTGCCTGAGACTTCCGCTGTACCATTCTCATTTAAACCCTATATAACTTGTGTGGGCTAAAATTAAAGGACAGGTGGCAGCTGACAATACTATATTCAAATTGTCTGACATCAAGATACTAACCACGACAGTGCTATTGAATACTGATACAAGATACTGGAGAAAATGTGAGGACCATGTGTTGAAAGAGGAAGATGACTATTGGAGACAGGATGGATTGAATTGTATGCAACCGAGAGCAGTCATCAACCTACTGGAATTTTCCGACACAGATTAAGGTATGGGCAGATATCGCAGACATTAATCCACATGCACACCTACTGGGATAGTTTCCTCCAACTATTCAGAAGAATTGCAGGCCCTAAACATTATAGCTTCGGCACAAACAATACAACTTGTCAATAGCAACAGTTTGTATTCTACAGTGATGAATTTTCAGTTCCGCAAGCCCTCAACAGTGACAAACAACTGGCATTAAAAAACACAACAACAACAACAACAACAACAACAACAACAACAACAACAACAACAACAACAACAACAACAACAACAACAACAACAACAACAACAACAACAACAACAACAACACTAATTGCATTGCATACCAACAGAAGAGTAATTTTGCGGTGGAAGCTGACATATTGTGGCATAACAAGAAAAGTTAGAACAAACACGTTGTCAAATTAGTGGACAACACACGAAGATCCAAATCAATCTATAAACTTCAATGAAAAGAGGACCAACATCTTGACCTTTCAGAAGAAGCCCTCTACAGAGACATTGACAACTATATTCGTCGTGCAAAACAGGTAATCATGTTCTGTCTCTGAACGGTAAACAGAAGAGTAGACAATCTTTCACAAAGACTCAAAGCGGGTCTGTCACCCATGTGTACGTGTGAACAAACGGTATTGTTTATTATTGCGGTATTATTTATGGTCACTCCATACGCACATTAACGTACAGATATTTGGAAGCTTTCACGAACTCCACATAAAAAGCTAAATGCATCCTAGTAACATGACTCCTCGTGCATACATTGTTAACCAGCAGCGGAAGAAACAAGAAGGAAACTAAAAATAAGGTAAGAAATAAATTCTTTCTACTTTCCTGTCAATTTACATTTCGATTCCACATTATTTACCCCATGCCTCTGTAAATTCTCTGTCTTTACTAATATTACACATTGTACCTCTCTCGGGAGTCTCCGTGGTGTAGTGATGAAGCCATCTGACTCGGGCTCCGAAGATTGTGGGTTCGATTCCGGGCCGCGTCCTTCAGTTCACGAGTGCATTTTTTCGGAGACTCCCGAGAGTCATCGCTGGAGCTCTTGTGTTCGTGCTTTGTGCGACGCTTTCCGCACTACGGAAAGAGGCTGAGCCATATGGGATAAAAACCCGGTGCAATGCAATCGACCCTGTTGACTTTTAAGCGACTCTTGTTTTTAAATTGCACCCACTCCCATACTAATCTGGCTACGCCTTGTACTTTACGTCTCTCGAATTGACGTGCATTACTGTAAAACAAGTTTATTAGCCTGAATTCACTACACTTTCGTCAAAGAAATGTCGCCGCTTTCGATGATTTAATTTGCCTTTGGACCTATCAAAGACATATTCATTGGGTGTGGGTAAATATAAGAATGCAGGAAAAATTTCATAACTATGCAACAGACAGTTTTCATAAAAATTAATCGTGACTAAGGGCACGCAAATGTGAACAGACTATAGACCCATATTTTCTATACCAGTCGGAGGGTGATATGGTCAGTACCCCGCCGGCTGCCTCTACTTTGAAAGACATTTCCGGAGACATATGTTAATTTGGTACATGGTGCTATGCACATATATCTGTAGTCCAGTTGGCACTCCGGTGTGTAATGTGGTCAGTATTGCCTAGCCACGTTTGTGTCCCATAAAATTTTCAGGTACCAAGTTTTGGCACACTGCATATAGAAGTCCAGGTGAAATTTTGAAAAAGCCATCTTTTCGGTGGGAATTCCAACACATGGCAACTAGGCATCAGAAAAGTGAGCTAGACTTTGTGCTACGGCCGTTCTTCACCTTAAAGTGGAGGTAACATTAACATTAGTTCACGGTGAGTAACATTATTTCACTATGAGAAAGATCCATCATCGTAAACAGATAAAGTTAAGATATTCACTATAAAACCATCGACGCAGAAGTTTCCTAAAACGTGTGCATTCAAAAGTCGGGATCTCCAATTCTGTTTCTGAGGCGAGAGTCAAACCTTGACACCCATATAAAAGAACGGATACAACCAATGACATGTATAGTTTCTTCTTCTTCTTCTTCTTCGTTCATCCGGAGTTTTTTTTTCGGATGTGATTGCGTTGTGCCTGTTTACAGCAGAGCTGCGCTCTTGCGCCGTTAGGCCGACACATCCGACTTCTGCGGGCATTTGTTGACCGGGTTAACCTTCCCGGGGGTTTCTTAGGACGTTTGACTCTCACTGTTGTGGTGTTATCCCCCATCCCAGCTGGCCCATATAGAACAGCCAAAGATCCTGGTCAGCCCTCAAGGGAAGGCAGGGGCAGACCATGGGCATTCCCCGCCATCCAAGGAGGCTTCCATACTTGCAGAGCCGATACATAGTGCTCTGGTACTGGGCTCACCCAAGGAATCGTCACGTCCTGCACATGGCTGCTTAGCCTCACTTCCGTATATTGGGCCTTCCGTTCACCATAGGCTGTTCTTCTGGAAACCAGAAGTATGCAGTCTGCAGATGACATCCACACAGTGAGCTTTCGATTCGGACTTTCCACGTAATGGATTTGCTATCCAAGCAATATTCCATTTCATGCCACTAGGACACTTTTCCACCTTTTATGAAGCCCACACAATGGGCTTTTGATTCGGACTTTCCACGTAATGGATTTGCTATCCAAGCAATATTCCATTTCGTGCCACTAGGACACTTTTCCACCTTTTATGAAGCCCACACAGCGAGCTTTCGATTTGGACTTTCCACATAATGGATTTGCTATCCAAGCAATATTCCATTTCATGCCTCTGGGTCTTCATGCACCTTTAAATGTCAACCTGTATGTAGTTAAAGTAAGCTGCGGTCAACTTGAGCTTGTTGATATCTCCATAGAGCTTGTCCTCAAATGAAGCAGGTGTGGGCCAAAATATCTTTCTCTGTTCTGCATACGTTGGGCAATCCTGCAGCAAATGTTTTGCTGTCATTTTTCCAGTTCTACAATTACATTCATCAGTATCTCCTATCTTTAGTTTATTGAACAAGTGGTATTTCAGCCTGTTATGTCCTGTGCGGAGTCTGAAGATTGCTACTTGTTCTCTTCGGTCGAGTTTGTAATATGCATCATCCTTCTGATGGCCTGGATGCTCTGATTCCCATTTGGTTCTATAAGTGCTTTTTATCAACCTCTTTGCCTCATTATAGGTTATGTCTATGTCAGGCTGTGGTAGTCGTCCGCCCTCTTTTGCCAGTCTGTCAGCCTCTTCGTTTCCAGGTATACTGCAATGTGATGGGATCCACTGTATTACAACTTTTTGGGATTTCTGGCATAGACCATGGAGTGCTGCTCTTAGGTCAGTTAGTTCTGTGCTGTTATTGCTCTTCAGTATTGAGACAGCTGACTTTGCATCTGTGAAGATAGCTATTTGCTTCTCTTTATTTTCCTCCATCAGGAGCATTTCTGCTGCAGTTTTCAGAGCCTCTACCTCCGCTTTGAAGTTACTTGAAAATTTTCCAGTTGCCATTGAATGTGTTTTTTTCGCTCCATTTTTTAAATTTAGGAGAATTCCTCCTCCTCCATTCTCTATTGAATTTTTGGCTGATCCATCTGTATATGCATGGGTCCAATTCCTGCTTGGGTAATGTTCTTTTATGTAGTTTAGGGTTATTTCTCTTCTTTCGGTTTCATGCTGAGTGTTCTTTTTCTCAATACCAGGAATGTTTTCTATCATCTCAGGCAGTTGCTGCTGTCTCCAAGCTGGGAAGTTGTGTGCATTGTGTATGGGCTTGACTGTTGATATGTTAAGTATAGGATCTGCCCTAATCTTTCGTTTTGCAGTTTCTACAAAGTTGCTACGCTTCAGTCTTCCCTTTCCAAAACCATTAAATCTGTTGTACATAGGGTGGTCTGTCAATCTTTTAAATTTTTCTGCTTGTTGCTGGGCTCTGCTATCTCTTCTATCCTGCATTGGTTGTAAACAAGTGATCTTTTCTAGTTCATTAATAGGCGTTGTCTTCAGGCTTCCAGTTATGATTCGCATTCCTTGGTTTTGGACTCTACTTATTTTGTGAAAGTTTGACTTAGCTGCTGTTGCCCAAGCTGCAATGCCATATTCCAGTACTGGCCTCACCCGTCCAGTATATAACTTCTTGAGAACTTTCTCATCTGCTCCCCACGTTGTACCAGCAAGCTTTTTCATGATTGCCATTCTCTGCCTTGCTCTTGTTCGATTTTTCTCAACCTGTGTCTTCCATGTCAGGCGACGATCAAAGGTGACTCCTAGATAGTTTGGATTTTCTTCATGGCGCAATATTTTTCCATTCAATACCAGATTAGGTTGCTGAGTTTTATTTGAGAGGGAGAACACTGTGCATGTTGTTTTCTCCTCACTTATCTTCACTAGCCATGATTTTGACCAGTCCTCTAGCGCTAATAAGGCTTGCTGTATTCTGCTGTTAGCTGTACTAATATATTCTTCAGATGTCCATATGGCTAGGTCATCTGCAAAGGAGGATGTGTGTACTCTGGCTGGAAAATTTTCTGTGATGTCATTTATATATGCTAGGAATAATGTTGGTGAAAGAACTCCTCCTTGGGGGACACCTTGCTCCAGCAGCATCATTTTGCTTGTTTGTCCTTGTACTTTTGTCCTGGCAGTTCTGTTCTCAAGGTAGTGGCTGATCCATTTATACATTTTTCCACAAACATGCATGTTTTGCAGTTTTACTTTCAGTCCTTCCTTCCATACTTTATCAAATGCTTTTTCTAAATCTATCCAGACTGCTAGTGTGTGCTTTTTCTCTTGGAAGGCATCCTCTATTTCCTGAGCTATATAGGTTATTTGATCTTCAGTGGATCTGTATTTTCTGAATCCTGCTTGGTGTGGTGTTAAGAGTTTGTTTTCTTCCAGATGCCATGTTAGCCTGCCATTGATAATGCGTTCCATTAATTTTCCTACACAGCTAAGTAGACTGATAGGTCGATAGCCATTTGGTTCTTCCAGGTCTTTTCCTTTCTTTGGGACTGGTATTAGTATAGCTTCCTTCCATGCCTGTGGGACTATTCCTCTCTTCCAGCTGTTATTTAGGACTGCTAGTAGTTTCTTCTTTGCCTTGGTGCCTAGTCCTATTAGCATTTCATTTGTGATTCCATCCTTTCCTGGTGATTTCTTCTTTTTTAGGGTAATCATTGCCTGTTCCATTTCTTCCATTGTTAGATTTGCCATCATATATTCTGCTGCTGTCTCTGTATTTCTATGATGTATCTGTTTGTCTTTGATTGCTTTCTTCTGTTCGGTTGTAATATCAATGTGGTTTGCATTTGCATAGTGTTCCATTAGTGCATTTGCAGCCTTTTTGCCTGTAAGCAAGGCATTTCCTTGTTTAATTGTTATTTGTTTGTTTCTAGGTCCTTCATTGTTCATGGCTTTCACTAGTTTCCATAGTTTGTTTCCATCCCTGTCAAAATTCAGGTTTTCTGTTTTTTCCCTCCAACAATCTCTTGTTGTTTGATTTACTGTTCTTTTATATTTTGCTGAGATGGCTTTGAGAGAGATGTTTGCTTCAATTGTTTGTTCTCTCTCTGCTGTCTTCCTGGCATCTTCAACTTTGTCCTCCAAACTTTGTAGTTCTTCAGTCCAGTATGGTTTGTAATTTTTCCTCGCTCCTCTTGGAATGGACTCAGTGGCTGCCTGTATTATCGCTCTGTTTAGACTTTCCACCATTTGCTTTATGTTGCCATATCGTGTATTTATGTTTTCACAATATTTGTCTGTTAGTATGGCAAATCTGTCCCAATCTGCTCGTTTGTAATTCCAGCGGGGCAAGGGCTTTTGCTCCTGTGGAACATACTCCATATTCATTTCAAGCTTGATTGGTCTGTGGTCACTACCTGCTAATTGGTCCAGCACATGGCGATCGATTTTGTGGAGGATGTCTCCTGTGCAGAAAGCTAAGTCTGGAGTAGAAGTGGTAAGCCATCTTCTGGAGTAGAAGCTCGGTGTGTCATCCGCTTTGTTGAGTAGATGGAGATTTGAGTCTATTTCCCAGTCCTCCAATTCATCTCCTCTTTTGTCAGTATCTGGGTATCCCCATCTTTCTGAACGGCTATTAAAGTCTCCGACAATGATGCAGTTTGTGTCAGTTATTTTCATGTTTGAGAGTGTAAGGTCCTTATCTGCTGGGCTATACAGATTGTAGATTCTTATTTTCACGTCCTTTATCATTATATCAACACCTATAATTTCTGTTTGGTTGTCAGAGATCACAGATACTTCGCTGCAAGGTATTGTATTTCGTGTAAGTATTAGAACTCCTCCTTTGTGTCCTTCGCGGTCGAAACGTGTGGCCTGATATCCTCTGACTGAGAATTTGTGATTGGCGTTGAGGTGTGTCTCTTGAATGCATGCCACATCTATTCTATCTTTATGAAGACGCTGTGTTAGGGAGTCTTTCTTCTTGTAAACTCCTTCGGCATTCCACTGTAGTATGTTGAGTGTCCGGGGTATTTGGTCAATAGCTCTTAACCTACTCCTCTGTGCCTTGACTCCACAGCACAGGGGAAGGTGACCACCAGTAGTCATGGGTGGACCCCCTCGAGGCAGGGGGCCCGGCACTATCACCGCCTGATGGGACTTCACGGGATTAGCACCATATCGATTAATTTTGATTTGTGACATCATGAATTAAGTTACGTTGCACTGCTTTGTCAAGCCTGTGGCTCAGTACATCCGATTTCGACAAGCATTTATTCGGGATGCTTTCCCTAGCCTTTGACTGTCCCCAGTCTACCTACAAGGCAGCAGGTTTCACGTTGCACTGCTTTGTCAAGCCTGTGGCTCAGTACATCCGATTTCGACAAGCATGTATTTGGGGTGCTTTCCCTAACCTTTGACTGTCCCCAGTCTACCTACAAGGCAGCAGGTTTGTGTGTCTCTTCGTCTGGTCCCTCTCCCTTGACCTGTCCGACATGGGTGGCCCTACCAGTAGCTGTGCTACCGTCGGCATAGCTCTTGGGGTCATTGGGACGCACAAGCCCCTCTACCTCGTCACGGTGGACACACAGCAGAGGGGACATGTATAGTTTGATCTCCACAGGAAAGCTCATGTTGCTTTTTCATATAAGATTCAGTCTTGTCATGGAAGATGAGGCCATCTGGAGTCTTGTTTTGAAGTCTGTACCTGAATTACCTTCACTGCAAACAGTGGACACTAGTTGTTCACTTCTTCTAGTATTTACCCAATTACTAAAACACCAAAGATAAGGAATATCTCTGGGATCTTTTCACTTGGGCACCCTGGTGTGTTGGAAAACGAACAGGCGGGCAGACTGGCTGGGTCTACTTACCTGTGTGGGGTATTGGTGCACGATAAGATAGAGATGGCCAGAGCCATTGGGATCGTTATAGTGTGGAAGAACAGATACACCATCATTGCCTGGAGAGAATGGAATGGCTGGGAGTGACCAGAGAGTCTGGCCGAGGGAAGGCCAGAGGGACACGTGAGCAGATCGCAGCTGGTACCATCACCAGTTGCTGAAAATAGGACGAGGCGCGTATGGGAATTCCCGAATGCTGTGATGTCGGTTCTTGTCATAACCGAACTTCCATTTATTTTCACATTAGTTGTTTCCTGTTGCAATTCACCAGCATCTTTTTGAATAACGAAGTGTTTTCAAAGAATTAGGAAAATAAAGAAAGAAAACATCAACACAAGGAAACACGTGCGTGCCGCATGCCGAGTAGGTAGGTGAGTTAGGGTGAGAGTATACGACAGACTCACCCATTGGGTATGCGACTCCATTGCCGCTGTGCGAGTCTCCGTTGATCCGTGACGGGGACACGTGATACTCCTGTTTGATGGTGATGTCACCTCCGGTCAGAGGTACGTTGCTTGAGAACGGAAGAGAGAGGGATCCTGGGGCATGATGGTAGCCTCCCGCCAGGTTCACGTAGTGGAACTGATCGTCAGAAGCCGTGTCCAATGCGGAAGTGTCTTCTGTCCGCGGCATTTTAACACTTCTTTCGTACCAACTTGTCTAAAGAGGAGACAACATTGAACACATTGAATATTAAACAAAAGAGACTATATGTAGAAAATCAAATGCACATTGTAGGTAAAGTGCACACTGTAAATAAAGTGCACGTTGTAAGTAAAGTGCACACTGTAAATAAAGTGCACATTGCATGTAAAGTGCAAACTGTTAATAAAGTGCACACTGAAGTAAAATAAAGGAATTTTTCACACGCCTTCAGGCGCATTAAGCATATATTGCTAGTTGGCTTCATATCCTTTACAGGACGTCGCAATCTATACCAGCATTTAAATGATGTTTGTGACTTACTGGGCAGGTTTTACTTTCGGTAGTTTGCCGCTGCTTTCTGAGCGACTTACGCTCATACCACAGAAATCAACGTAAGGCAGTCAGCTTTCAAATCGAACCCTCCAGTCGGTATGTCCGGGATTTCTGAAACGTATTCACTTACTCCCGGCCACAGATCCGGTCACACCCATAGTTTTATAGCCCAGTCGTCACTATGTGGGGTCTCACGCTCACCACCTTTATTTCCTAAGACATTTACTGATAGCCATTTTGGGCTGGGTCTACGTGGGAGCCCTAGACAATTGTAAAATGTCCATTCAGCCCCGATGCAGATCGACCCCATGACAATCGGGCTGGCAGCCGAACGTCTAGCGACTAAACTACCGCGGCTCTCATCGTGCACACGCGAGGGAGATATTCTTACCCACAAAGTGCATGTGTTTAGGAGATATTCTTATGCAAAATGTTAAAAGTTTGATATACATTACAACAACCATGCTATTGTCTTGTAACCTGTCAATATTGATGATTACGATGTAAAGAGTGTTCAGCACATGACACATCACGGGACAGACGAACATGTTGACATCATAAGGACATTTTAAAGATGGCCACCCCACTTTTGACATGCACCTAAGAGGCGCAGCGTTCTTTTATCCGTTTTTTTTTTTTTTAAAGGGATGAAACTTGTAGAGGTTTATCGGCTAATGGAGGTCCAGTATGTTGATGCACGCCTGTGAATCAAGCAAGCGTATGAGTGGAGGAGGAAGTTTCAAAACCGATAATTGTAAAACTGTTCACTAAACCCAAAGCTGCAGACGCCAACCTGAATCTGATATTTAGAGCCTCTTCGGTGCTGCGGAGTTACAACACTGTCTTCAGTTGTCCTTGTGTGGTCTATAGGGAGAGACTGAGACTCTTATGTTAACATCCGCGTGCTATGTAAATTATCTTGGCTTTCCCAAGTGAGGGACAGATTGGCCACCCATTCCTCCCGGCTTTCCCAAGTGAGGGACAGATTGGCCACCTATTGCTTCCTGCTTTTCCAAGTTAGGGACAGACTGGCCATCTATTCTTCCCGGCTTTGCCATGTGAGGGACAGATTGGCCACCTATTCCCTCCGGCTTTCCCAAGTGAGGGACAAATTAGCCATCTATTCCTCCCGGCTTTCCCAAGTGAGGGACAAATTGACCACTCATTCCTTCCAGCTTTCCCAAGTGAGGTACAAATTGACTACCTATTACTTCCGGCTTTCCCAAGTGAGGGACAAATTGACCACCCATCCCTTCCGGCTTTCCCAAGTGAGGGACAGATTGACCACCCATTCCTTCCGGCTTTCCCAAGTGAAGGACAAATTGACCACCCATTCTTTCCGGCTTTCCCAAGTGAGGGACAAATTTACCACCCATTCCTTCCGGCTTTCCCAAGTGAGGGACAAATTGACCACCCATTCCTTCCGGCTTTCCCAAGTGAAGGACAAATTGACCACCCATTCCTTCCGGCTTTCCCAAGTGAGGGACAAATTGACCACCCATTTTCCACTGTTTTCAGGTCTACACAAATGTGATAGCGCTGTCACATGACAGACTCATAGTAGGAAAATGCTTCTGGACAATGTATTACGCCAGCAACCTCTAGTTGCCGGTTGCGTGGCGAAGAGGTCACGGACGCAGTTCATAATCCCGCATACCACGTTCAAAACACAGATCTTGGCGATTTGGCAACAGGTCGCCCTGCGTTGGGATGTTTATAACTATGTATGGGTGTCGGTCGTTCAGAAAGTAATGGCAAGCTACTGAACGTAAAAAAGCCAAAAGATCGCACAAACAGCCCAAACAAGGCTGGGGTTGACTCCGACGTCTGTAAAGAATATGCAACTAACATTTTTTATTTGTTAAACCTCTAATTAAAGAAGAGATCGCTTACCGGCAGCTCCATACGACTCTCTGTTGGCATGTCTTGGCTGTCCCGAACTCCGTTGGGAACTGTCACAGAAAATAATGCAAAAGAAATGGTCAGGCATTGTTACATATCTCATGGTCAACACTAACATAGACATAGAAACCACAAATAATAATATATTGCACGATTTCTTGCCTGGCATAGATCGCTGCATCTAGTCAGATGAACACTGTAGAGTTGTATATCCTAAGTAGTGAATAAATGGAGCCAACATTGGCTGAAATACGAGTGGGATTCAAATTAAAACCTTAAAGGTGAGATAGAAATTGCAATAAGCATGTCATTGTCTTGTAATCTGTCAATATTGTTGTCAAGGTTGTAAAGAGTGTTCAGCATGTGACATCGCCGTGCAGACGAAGACAGTGACGTCATCAGGACAGTTTAAAGATGGCGTCATATTTTTGACGTGCACCAAAAGAAGCAGCGTTCTGTTATCCGTTTTAAAAAAAAAAATCAGTGAATTAGTGAAATCTATAGAAATTCATCAGCAAATGAAGGTCCAGTATGGTGATGCATATTCTAGTCAGTCCATCAAGTGTATAAGTGGAGTAGGTAGTTAGGAAACGGCGTGACTTCTGTGACAGACTGTTCACGACAGGGTCAGTCTCACTGAGTAATGACCGTAGAGAATTATTTTCTAAAGGAACCCAAGCATTTTATTTGCGCTGTGGGGTTTGCATTGAATGCAGTGGTGACTACATCAACAATGATACATGTATTCTTTACTTTTTCCGAATATATTCACACACACACACATACATACACACACACACACACATAAACATACACACGCGCGCGCACACACACACACATGCACGCACGCATGCACGCACACACACCCCCACACACCCCATACACACACGCGCGCGGGCGCACACAAACACACAAATAACACAGACACACAGAGCAAAGATATAAAGTTTTCATGTGAAGCCCCCTTCGAACTTTACACTCATGGTCACTGTTACTGTTCAAATGTAGCGCATGTTATTGATTACCGTGGGGGTAACACATCCCAGATTCGAACAATATCAGTGACTATTATGTCAACCCCAGCATTTATTGGCAGAGTGTGATTTACTAGACAATGTTAGTTCAGTTGTTTGCCATTGATTTCGAAACGGCCGACATCTCATACTATGAAAATCAAAGCAAAGCCGCCTGCTTCCAAATCGTCTGCATGTGAATTCGAAATCTCGGCTTGGTATGAGGAAGAGAGAGTTATGACACTGCGAGTCTCACCATCCCCTAAGCCACAGAGCCGTTATATATATATATATATATATATATATATATATATATATATATATATATATATATATATATATATATATATATTGTGGGAGAGAGACACACACGCAGAGAGAGAAAGAGAGAGAGAAGGAGAGAGGGAGATAGGTAGAGAGATAAGGAGAGAGAGTGAGCGCGAGATAGTGAGGCAGAGAGAGAGAGAGGGAGAGATAGATAGATAGATAGAGAGAGAGAGAGGAGAGAGAGAGAGAGAGAGAGAGAGAGAGAGAGAGAGAGAGAGAGAGAGAGAACTTTGGCAATATATGTGTGTTGCTTGTTGTTTTTAATATCTCGTCCATTCTTCACAGTCTTGTCCACAAAATAAAGAAAACTTCCCAGACACCGAACTTAACGTCGCCATTTAACTTCACCCACTTCACCGGGCCATGAATGTCACTCAACCATCCGACCCTTCTTTCAACAGCACAAAGCACAGTGAAAAAAGACTGCATTGGACCACTTCTCCAACGATACATTTCAACAACAAAGAAAACACGCGATGGTTCAACCACTGCGCTTCACAGACCTGACATATGGCGGCATTTTAATAAACTCTCTCCCAACCATAACATCCGCCTTGAACAATGTCTTTGGCCAAGGCGGTAATTAAACACACGTGTAATGTCCCAATTAAGGTGAGTGAGTTTAGAAAATAAACGCTGGAGCTATATGGGGCAGGCCTTATTACGATTATGGAAATGAGATAAAGTGCACGCAGCCTACTCCATAATTCCCACGTTACAACACAAAAGGTCAAGCAGGATTAGAACCTGCTCACTTCCGCGGCCATGGTCTGCAACCTCAACAGCAATTGTCAAAAACGTAGTACTTAAAAAAAGGGAATCGGGTTATGCAGGAAATTAAATGAAACAAATAAATGAGCGGTGATACGAGAGACTCACTATGCGAATGCCCGAATAAACTTTATCACTATTCTTTATTTATTTTTGTGTGTGTCTTTAAATGGCAATTTTTTATTACTGTTTACTACGTTCTGAGAGTGTACTAAGTGATTCAGTGAGCATGGTTCGAAAGGTCGAGGCGGGTTCTGTACGCAGACAGCCTCAAGACAAGGACGAGAAGTCAACATTTTAGTCTAACTGATCGATGTGGGAGTTGAACCCGCAACCTTGGCATCAGCATACCGGATGTTTAAGAATGAAAGCTCTTTCTACGACTGAAATAGCACACACATATGTAGTGATCACGTGGTTCTGCTACTTTGGGTTTTTAAGTAACTATTGCTCTTCTCAAGTCTAAGTCAGTTGTTTTCCCCTGCCAAACGATCTTTACCTTTCTTTACCTAATTCAAATCGTTTCATTCATTCATTCATTCATTCTCTAACTCTTTCTCACTCTTTCACTCTAAATCACTCATTCACTCACTAATGCACTCACTCACTCACTCACTCACTCACTCACTCACTCACCCTCTCACTCACTAACTCACTCTCCTCCTCCTCCACTCTCTCTCTTACTCACTCTTTCACTCACTCACTCACTCACACACGGATTCACACAAGCACACACACACACACCTGATACCTTGCACAAGCCGTACGCAAGCTCCTCCTCCTCCTCCTCCACTCTCTCTCTTACTCACTCTTTCACCAACTCTTTCACTCACTCACTCACTCACGGACACACACACACACATTCACACAAGCGCACACACACACCTGATACCTTGCACAAGCCGCACGTGAATATCTCGTGAGTTTCAGCCACGTGAGCTCTACTCGTGTTTGACAACAAAAGCCATAACACAACCAGGCTTCTCCCCGCTCAGAATGCTCCGATTTGGAACTTCCTGTCTCGTTTCCGTTTCAAGATGGCGGTGGGTGTGCTGCGGCTCAAAGGGAAATAATACAACACCAATACAACATGGCGGATTTCGGCCCGTTTCATTAAGTTCATTTCCTTGATTCTGGCATGTGAAATTATTTTGTCCATATCACATTTCACAATTCTATTACAGTATCGGTACAAAGTATCAAAGGGTGAATTGGAAAGTGAAAGATGAGCAGCTGTAATGAGCAGGAGTATCAATTTTGGCATGAGACTACTCATATTCGATTGAACATCATCAGGTTCACAATTAACAAATCGGTTGGTGTAGTTGTGTTGATGTGGTCCCAGGAGAGAGTTGTATATAGCAATTGATAAGAGGAGAACCTGGCCTGCAGATATCGTGGTATTGGTGTATGGTATGTCGACTGGCAATAGGCATTAGTGTAAAGATCATCATCATCATCATCATCATCATCATCATCATCATCATCATCATCATCATCGTCATCATCATCATCATCATCATCATCATCATCACTATCACAACCATATCACCACTATCGATATCAACATCATCATCATCACCACAACCACATCGATATTAACGTCATCATCTTCATCATCACCACAACCACACCATCACTATCAATATCAACATCATCGTCTTTATCATCATCACCATCAATAGCACCGTCATCATTACTATCGTCATAATTACCATCATCATCATCGTCATCATCGTCACCATTAACACCATTACCACTATCATTTACTTAACATTTGTCCATGCTTTTTCTACACAACAACAGCAGCAACAGCAACAACAACAGCAGCAACAGCAACAACAACAGAAGCAACAGAAACAACAACAGCAGGAACAACAACAACAACAGCAGCAGCAGCAGCAGCAACAACAACAACAGCAACAACAACAGCAATGATATTGATGACAATAATACCATAACAGTATGTTGTCATAAAATCGACAATGAAGTCAATGAAGAGAGGTGAAATGTCCTCAGACAGTTTACCTATATAGTAAATATAAAATAAAAACCTGTAACTTGCAGTGAGAAAAAGGTGATAAGGTGCCATATAGAAATCATTATGTTGTATGCATAAAACATGGACAAAAAGCAGACAAGCTGATAACACAATCTAATGGCAGCAGAATTGTGGTGTCTGAGGGACAAAAGTAACATAAAAAATAAATGTGACAGTCTTTCCAGAAATAGATGGAAAGTTAAATTGATTAGAACAATTAATCATAGACAATCCTGATTCTTTGGGATTATTAAGAGACATGAACGCCGGTCTCCCTGGCATAGGGTTCAAGGATGTTGTTCGTAATCCCGTATACTCTCGCACGAAACGCAGCTGTGCGAGATTCGGCAGCGGATCGCGTCGCGTTGGTTACTTACGGGGGTATGCGAGCCGGCCGTTTAGAAAGCAATGGCAAAGTACTGAACGTAAAAACTTGCCAAGATATCAACAGCAGCTGAAAATGCTGGTGTTGACTGCAATGTCCTGTAAACAGGATATGAAAAAATATAAAAGACATGAAAAACTTGGTGGAAACTGGCAGATCTCAAGGGGAAACAAATAGATAAATACTTGAATGACTTGGCCATGCAGCATAGTCCGGATAAGAACACACCCTGATTCGAGGCCGTGTGAGATGACGAACTGTGATCGCCCGTGCTTATCGGCATGGCACATGAATAATAGTAATTGTTGTAATCGTGATAGTAACGATGATGTTGTGATGATAGGGAAGATAATGATAATGATGATAATAATAATAATAATCTTAATGGTAACGATGGTTTTGTGATGATGATGATGATAATAATAATAATCGTAATAGTAAGGATGATTTGTGATGTGATGAAGGTGATAATGATAATAATAATCATCGTCTAAATAGTAACTACTGGACTTCACGCTGGAGTTCACAACCAGCGAACACACGCAAGCAAGCAACGATGTTTTTGTGATCTTATGATAATAATGATGAAGATAATAATAATTATCATATTAGAAAAAATGATGATGTGATAATGTTGATGACGATGATGATAATGGCGATGATGACGATGACGATAATAATAATCACCATCGTAGTAGTAACAATGATGATGAATCACGAATAATTGCGAATAGCGTTCGTAATCCCTTTGTCACACCCCTATGACAATAATGTAAGCATTGGTATTATGTCACCGGTACAATACTACCAGCACTACCGCCTGTCGCCGAACAATTGCAACAACAGCAGCAACAGCAGTGAGTTTGTTATTTTTCTAATGTTTGTGATAATCATCTTAAGAATAACGATGATGTTGGCCTTATGATGATAATAATAATAATAATGATAATAATGATGATAATAATGATGATTATAATGATGATAATAATGATGATAATAATAAGAAAGCGAGTTCGTGTTCCCAGTTTCAAGTCTGACAGCCGACTCTTTCTTTGCCAGACTTTTGACGAACAGCTCACTTTACATAGCTCTCCACCATTTCTCTCCTCCCCACTCTTTATCACACATGTATTAAGAAATGCATTTTAAATTATTTCTGCCGCCACAAGTGTAATCCCACTTCGCCATCAACAATGCTAATTCAGGATTCTCTCTTCTGTGAGTTTCCACTCCTCTAATCCTAGACCCATAATCCACTGCGGCCGACACTCGCATCTTTCTGGCAAATTCACACTGCGAGACCGGAAGCCGGGACCATAGATTACTCTGCCGTGATGAAGCGAGCAGCTAATCCCGCAATATTGGAGCTGACAATGTGGCTGGCAGAAACGCCTTCCATGGTAGAACAAGATGGTAATCGATCTCACAATTTTGTATGTTTATCGATTCAGCCCATTCATATTTTGTCCCCTGGTGATTCCACAGTTGGTAATCCATGCATCAGTAATTACGACTGCGATTTCACCGATGGAGAGAAAATTGCAGATTGAAACTCAATGGCGGTGACAGTCTCCAAGCTTACTGCAAGTCGAGAAGAAAGAAATGAAAATAACGAATGAATCATGCACTTTATTAACTTTCAAAGAACGTGTGATTTTCCCATATTTGGTGCTGGATATGTCTGCTCACCAAGTGACCGTATAGAATTGACGTTTAAAGTTGGTTTTCATGATTTGTATTTCAATTTTCTCTCATTCTTCCCCCGCCTCCGCCCCTCTTCATTCTCCTCATCCTGTTGCTCCTCCTCCTCCCACTCCTCCTCCTCCCGCGCATCCCCTCCTCCTCCTCTTCCTCCTTCTTCTTCTTCTTCTTCTTCTTCTTCTTCTTCTTCTTCTTCTTCTTCTTCTTCTTCTTCTTCTTCTTCTTCTCCACCACCTCCTCCTCCTCCTTCCCCTCCTCCTCCTGCGTCTTCTTCTTCTTCTTCTTCTTCTTCTTCTTCTTCTTCTTCTTCTTCTTCTTCTTCTTCTTCTTCTTCTTCTTCTTCTTCTTCTTCTTCTTCTTCTTCTTTCTTTTATCCCTCATTGTTGCATAGACCCTCCACTAACTCACGACAAACAGTCCCACCGTTTGCTATCGCCTGTTACTGTTTACATGTCCTCCCATATTATTCATCTCTGCCTGTAATTCTCTTCTGTGTGTTTTTTTTTAAAGTATCCCACCATTTCGCTTGCCTTGTGGGTTCCAGACCACAGAGTGTATAGTTATATTACCGTCAGGTTTTCCACACAATATTGTCAAGCATGTTCTTTCGCTGCCTTTCTTTATCTCTCTATCCACAAATTGTTTCATCTGTCACATGTTCCAGATTGTCTTCACGAAATCATGACTACTCTTATCAGATGTTTGTGATAAGATGTTTTGCAAGATTATAAAAGCTAAATGAGGTTTTAACTCTTTAAATATTACAAAATTGTTTGCAAGAGATGCCCCGTTTTGGAAAATTACCACCATCATAGAAACATAAGCAGATGACTTTCAAAGAGGCAAAATACCCAATCGAAACGGCTAAAAGGATTGCCACGTGTCTTTAGTATGGTACTGGCCAAATGTAACAAGTATAAGAACAAATACTGTGTTGGTGTGGGTTTGTCAAACAACCACAAAATTCTTTACACGGGACTCAAAGAGTTTTAAGCATGTTCTATTTTCCTAGGCTATCAGACTCCCTCCACGGCAACATATAAGTAAAGTGCAGTGCAGTGCACTGCAGTGCAGTGCAGTAAAGTAAAGTAAAGTAAAGTAAAGTAAAGTAAAGTAAAGTAAAGGATTACTTTTCATGCCATGAACCACGTAGGATAAACAAAAATGTAACTCAATATTTCTATATCACTCAGCACTTGATGGGTGATGTGTCAATATCATGCCGGTAATCTCTATTTCCTAGAACATTTCATGGTACTACATTTCAGCATGGGCGGACCTTGAGCCTAGGTTAGCGGGGAAAAATATACCCCACCTTGGAAGTGGAGTCAAACACAAGACTACATGGCACGCAGGCCAGATACTGTATTATCGACTAACAACAGTTGCATAGGTTAAGATAACCCTCTTCTATTCCCCTTGTCTTGTGACTGGCCGCAGAGAGATTGTCTTTCCACGACCCTCGCTCCTGTATTATTTCATTTCTCCAGAAGATGTTTCCCGTTACGGATCTGTGACATAACGGTGCCACCACATGTTGTAGGTCTAAATTCACGGAGGAAAAGGGGGTCAAGTTTCCCCCTCACTTTGACCAGCGACGAGCCTTGCACGCCAACTCTCCGCTTCTGACATGGTATGAGCATCAGAGGATCGTTAATTACCAGCAGAGTGAAGCGGGTCTTCTCCTCCCTTATAGTTTCTATGGTCCATTGTTGCACAAAGGTTGTCAACATATTTCTGTACACGCACAATCCACACATCCATACAAAAGTACAGGCTCTATGTGGCACTTCAACGCGCTTTTTCTGCAATTGACATCTTTTTATTGGTCAGTGTGTTTTCCATCTTGCGAAAGGCTAACTTCACCATAGCGATCACAGGAGAGATGCATGTTCTAAAACCTTTTACTTCTGTGTCTGTGCTGGTGTTGTACTATTGGCTCTTGGCCCTGCTAAAACAATACCACAACAATAAGAACATACAGACTCGCCGACAACAACCCAGCCATGTTTCCAGAAATTTATTCATTGAAATGGGAAACCAGAACTGAAAAAAAAAAAAAACGTTTAAAAAAATGAAAATGAACACACAATAACAAAATCCCCGGCTTTTATGACAACTTTGCATTTGATTAAGCAATGCAAATATTGATTGTAACAAAGCCGTCTAGAACAAAAGCCGCAGAAAAAACAGACAATCAAATATTCTGTGTGAAGAGCAATTAACCGAAGGGAGAACACAAACATACCGTTGCGGTGAACCAGTATAGAAAGTCGGCTGCAAGCGAGAGCCTGAACATGAGACAGCAAAGACCATACAACAGTTCAGGACAACTCACTGCCAAACCCACCCTCTTAACCCTCAGCCATTTCCAGCGCAAAGAAAAACAAGAAAACAAATTGAAAGTGTGAATCAATATAGCAATATAATTTGACAAAAGAATAAAGGGTGGGACTTGCGTTCAATATTGTTTCTCATATCATATTTATTATTTTTTGCGAATTATCAAGCCGTCGTGAAACTATTATAACTGACTACACACAATGTGTTTTCCCCTCTTCGCTGGTAATTACCATTGAGTTACAGTAGTAAAAGGTATAATTTACTGTAGACACTGTGTTTTTCCCATTTCTGTTGGTAATTGCTCTTAAGTTAAGAAGTTAATGGTACAATTACTGTTCACACTGCGTTCTTTTACTGTCTGTAGTTGCTTTTGAGGTAAAATAGAGAAGTAAAAGGTACTAATTTACTGAATAAATTATTTTCTTTGTCTGTTGCTAATTGTTCTTGAAGTTAAGAAATAAAGGGTAGAGTTTGTATAGGGCGTATGACTTACTCATTGTTTTTTTTTTTTATATCTGCCCGTGATATTCTTTGCATTTCCCCCCAAAAACCATATTTTCCCTGCCTAGATGTTGTTTATCTCCAGATGGGACATCTTGCTTATGATCGAGAGGTTTTCCGGAAGATTGTTATGGGAGCGAGGTTCTGCAAAGGACATGCTACTGAATGAATGAATGAATGAATGAATGCATGAATGAATGGATGGATGAATGAATGAATGAATGAATGAATGAATGAATGAATGAATGAATGAATGAATGAATGAATGATTGAATGAATGAGATGTTGTTTGGTTCTCGTCGCGTTGGTGACTTACGGGATAAGTGAGCCAGCCGCTAAGAAAGCAATGGCAAAATACTGAGCGTAAACTTGCCAAGAAATCAACAACAGCGGTAAAATGCTAGTGTTGACAGCGATGTCCTGTAAAGGATATGCGAAAGAAAAAAAAAAGATGTTGTTTAGCTTGTCTGTTCATTGTCCACTTTTCACGTCCATACAAAAGTACATCTTTTATGTAACACTTCAACGCCTTTTTTTCTTCTGACGGGGGCAAAGAATTAGTTGGTTGATATACGAATAATCTGAAGATTGCTTTATAAACTGTTAAATCCGAAGCTTGAGCTGATGTTGTATGGAACCTGAAGAGATCTTGCTTCTATCGAGTTAATGTTGGCGTAGTTTCCTCTCGGTGCTATACCAACTGTAGCATATCCGCGGGGACTGTGTTGGCTAGCTGCCCATCCCCTCCTCAAGCCTAGAAACCATTGGGGTATGCTGGACCAGTACTGGAACGTCACATCTACGGGACGATAAATGGCTAAAAACCTCAACCCAAAAGAATAGTGAAAGACTCAACTTATATCTTAACACAACAAAACCAAAGATAATGCATACAGATAAAAACTA
Organism: Cepaea hortensis; assembly: GCA_963921405.1. Lineage (NCBI taxonomy): Eukaryota > Metazoa > Mollusca > Gastropoda > Stylommatophora > Helicidae > Cepaea > Cepaea hortensis. The sequence continues at coordinate 126,699,570 of OY992880.1, read as the reverse complement.
CTATGGAGAAAGAAATATATGTTAATGAGGACAAATTGAAGGTGGTGGACAATTTCAATTATATTGGGTCATTAATTACCAACAGTGGTGACACATTAAAGGAAATTTAAAGACGAATATCCATTGCTTTTCAGAAACTAAAACAATTGAATAAATTGTGGAGGGTGACAGATAGAACTACAAAAATTAGATTTTTAAGAACATGCATCTTTTCCATTGCAACATACGCCTGTGAGACCTGGACACTTACTAAACAAGCTGAACATAGATGCCTTTGAATATAAATGTTATAGACGAGTTCTAAGAATATCTTGGATACGGAAAAGAACACATGAATCCATACGACAAGAACTGAATACTAAAGAAGGTTGGCAACTAAAGACGATAAAACAAAGACAATTTAAACATTCTGGTCACTTGAAACGCCACGAAAGTTTTGAGAGAACAATACTGGAGAGGTATAAGCCTGGGAAGAGAGGAAGAGGAAGGCCAAAGAGAAGATGGGTACAGGATGTGGCAGATGATCTCCAGATGAGTGTTTCGGATGCGGGACAGCTTGCTTGTGATCGAGCAGTTTTCGGGAAGGTTGTTATGGGGGAGAAGTTCTGCAAAGCAAATGCTACTGAATGAATGAATGAATGAATGAATGAATGAATGAATGAATGAATGAATGAATGAATGAATGAATGAACTATCCCATATTGCACCACAGAACAAACAGACAGGCTGGAGTTGGGCCTGGGTTGTACCATTTCTTCCACCTGTTTTAGGTGTATCATTGCCAGCAGACACCAGCACGATACCCAGGAGATGTCTGGGACAGTGGCGGCTGAATTAACTGCCAGAGTGAGTAGTGGGGGGTAAGCGGAAGCTCTGTGATGTTTCCATTATATGTATTGTATTATGATTGCCTGTGCATTTACAATGTCATCATCATCATCATCATCATCATCGTCATCATCATCATCATCATCATCCTATGCCTTGCTGGAAGTGGTTAGCAATCATGGTTCGTCACCTCACGTCATAACGTGTCGAATTAGGCCTGTGTTCTTGTTCCAACTTTGCTATACGACCAAGCCATTCTGGTAATTATCCCTTTGCTTTTCTTCTGCTTTCTCGCCATCAAGTCTGCCAATTGTCACGCAGATTTTCATGTTGATTTCTCCTCGCCCAAAAGAATCGAGACTAAGTCTAATTTCTCAAGTTAATTTACGGTTTCTAGTTGCTTCTGAAAGGACTCTTTTTCAAACTGGTATATGTTCTGCCCTGTTATTTCAGTATCTTCTATTTATCTGCACAAATCTCTATACATACAATCACTACCTATTTGAATACTGTCTCGAAAGGGTAGAGTACAGACTACATGTACCTTAAATAATAAAACAAAATAATGAAGGACAAATAGTATAATAAACATTCCTCAAACTGTGGTACTATACACCTATCTTAGCTACTTAAAATTGCCACTTCATAAATTAGTTTGAGCGAGTCTTGTATTATTGATTATTGGACATTTCCCATATGTGTTAATGCATATTGTTATGTTGTTGTCTAAGATTAGCTTCATAAGTGATGTATACATAACGTAATGTTTGAGAGCAGAGATGTAAGAAGGGCAGAATTTCAGACATGCCTGTGTGCCCAATTCTTAACCCTGTGAAAATAAAGTTTGTTCGTTCATTTTCTTATCAGTACCAATAAAACATCTGTAAATATCATGTTCATATTATTTCACTGAACTCGCAGTATTTTATTGATACCACGAACAGCCACATCCACCACTCCAATGGAAAAACGAAACAGCCTGACAGCACGGGGAAAGTTTACAGCACATATTGATCAGCTGGGTGTTGATTACGGGTGGAGCTGACATGAAAATGAAACTCGACTCCGGCGGCACCACTCTGGATAATTCATTCCGCGGGCGTTTTATCCGCTTGGGGCTCATCGGCGTGTTAGGCTACTGCAATCTCCTCCACATCCTTGCTCCGCGCACAGTCGTCAAGACCCATAATGCACGGGACCGACTTCCTGTTCAAATTAATATCCGCTGTTGTGGGCATGCGCCGTGGGGAGCCATCTTCTCTGAAAGGACGCCGAGGGTTCAATGGAGAAGTGCTATTCTGATTTCTTGCCAGTCCCGACGGCTAATGCCGATCATGATGACAAGACCGGTGCTGGCTGGGTCATGAATCGTTGTTGGAAAGGCAGCTGAACCGTCTCCCGACTTTATTTTCCCGCCCGGGTTAGTTTGTTCAAAGCAACAGTGGCAATCTGCCAGGTTTCTTGCGCTTTGCTCTCGCTTAGAAAATAACCGAATTTATCCGGCACGGTTATTTCAGAGCACACGTACAAATATTTACATACATTATCGCGCACAAGTAAACATTAACGCACATACGCAAATATACATACGCATACATGTACGTACTTACGCACGCACGTACAGACAGACACACTGATGTATGGATGGATAACAAATAGGACAAACAGAAAGAGACCACACAGACACTCAGACATACATACAAACATACATACAACAGATATCACACATAAATAGCTAGGTAGGTATGTATGTATGTTGGTGGGCAATGGTTGGGTGGATGACTTTTTTACTAATGGAAGGACATACCGAATGACAGACAAACATATAGATATAATGGCTCGCAGATAGACAAACAGGCTGGGTGACACACAGATAGATAGATGGAAGGACAGACAGACATATAGACAGTCTGTCTGATACGCAGCTATATAGATAGATAGATAGATAGATAGATAGATAGATAGATAGATAGATAGATAGATAGATAGATAGATGGATAGATATTGCATGCCGTTTGTAGGACGTCGCAGTCAACCCCAACATTTATTGACTGTTTGGTATTTGAAAACACAAATACATTCACTAGTTTGCCATGGATTTCTGAACGGCCGACTGTGAAAATCAACGCAAGATACATACATTTTTTCTTCTTCTTCTTCTTTCGTTCGCTTGAAATATGTCTATAACTGCAATGATGTCTCTTGTATGAATTGAACTGTCTTTTTCAGTTCACACAGCGGTCCATAGAGTTTATTTTCCACTGTCGTCTCTCTAGGCCAGAAGGTTTGCCTAGATATGTTATGTTTTGGGCAATCCACATGTACACATGGCTGTTTCACCAATCTTGAATTGTGTATACATGTGGTTGCGTAATCTATTGTGTCCTGTTCTGAGGCGCAGAATAATGACTTGTTCTGGTCTATCCATAACGTGGTAATCATATTGAGCAGGTTTTGGTGGCTTTCTGACTGATTTGATAATTCTTTTCTTTTGGTGGTATGTAACGGGCACATCAGGCTGTTCTTCGTTGGCTCCTTCCTTAGCCAATTGATCAGCTCTGTCGTTTCCGGGTACTCCACAGTGGGATGGTATCCACTTTATGGTGACCTTATGCTGACTGCTAAGTTCAGAAAGTAGTGTCCTTAGTACTGGCAATTTCCCAGACAGGAGCGCCTCGAGTACTCATTTTGCATCTGTCAATAGCACCACAGGTTGTGTACCATTGCTGGTATTAGATACATACATGAACACCAGGTTGGTTGTGCTTTCAAACTGATCTCGGATATAAACATTATAACTACATGCCCTGCTGTAGCTTGCGAACCTGCATCTTCTGATTTTAAAGACAGATTATCAACTCCCTCGACCGCTAGTTACTCAACCAAAATCAAGAATAATATTTTTAAAAAAAAACAGCAACAACAAAAAAACAGACCAAATAACCAGACTAAATATAATAATTACAATCCTAATAAAAGGGGAAAGTAACATCATCTTTGAGTAATTTCCAGCGATGAAAAACTTCCAACAAAGGCAACACCCTCCTTCAAAATGATAACATCTCTGAACGACAAGAAATGCGCGGCGACATTCAAGCTAAGGGCCAGACTGCTGGCAGCGGGCATTGGTGCATGTCTATCATAAGACTCTTTGCTAATTTGCTAAGACGACAAATTATAGACTAGGGCAGAGCGAGCCACGTGATTAGAATGAAGCGTTCACCCATGACAAGGCCTCTTACTCACGGCCAGGTCTGAGTGGAGTTTCAATAAAACACCAGGCAGACGACGGAGGTGCCTTTTTGTTAAGTCAGTTGTGGAAGCGTACGGTGGCGCAGTGGCTAGGGCGTTTGTATGTTATCTTGGTGGTCCTGTGATTGACTGCTGTGGGCAAGGGACTTGTACTTCTGTCCTGGAAAGGATTCTCTTAGTATCAATCAATCAATCATGTGCCATGCCGGAAAGCGTGGGCGGTCATGACTCGTCATTTCACTCGATCTTAGTATACAGCGGTAATAGTACAGCTGTCGTAATGACACTAAATCGTCATTATAAAGTGGAAGTTAGTATGGCCGAATGGATAAGCTCTTGATCTGAAACTTCCGGTGTGCTGATGTCGAACTAGTGGATTCAACCCCTACATCGGTCAACTGGACTAAAATGTTGACTTCTCGTCCTTGACATGGGGAGTAAATTACAAATACATCAGAAGTCGCAGTTGTTTCGCGTGATGGAGAGGGACACTGGTAAAAGAGAAAACCCACAGGCAAACACCAGCCCAGTGCACTAGAAGTAGTAACACGTGTGTAGACTACGCTTGAATTCAAAGCAAGCGAATGCAAGGGTTAAAAAATAAATAAAAAGTTGCATATTCTTTACAGGACGTAGCAGTCACCCCCTGCATTGTTTAGCTATTCTTGATTTCTGGGCAAGTTTTACGTTCAGTAGTTTGCCATTGATTTCTGAACAACCGGCACCCATATCATTTCATGAAAACCAATATAAGGCGGTAAGTCTGCTGCCAAATCGCCCACAGCTGTGTTTCGAAGTCGGTATGTGAGATTGCAAACTGGGTTTAACAAATCATTACAAAGCGCTTCTCCCCCGGCGTGTCTCCACCTTGACGTGGTGGGGGAGCTTGCGTGTCCCATCGACCCCATTTTGCTTGCTGATGGATGAAAAACTACATATCGGACAGCTTATGGGATAGGGACCAGACTAAGAGAGACACAACCTGCTGCTCTGCAGGTGAGATTGAGGATAGCAGTCTAAAATTTAAATCAGGCGCACGAAGGCAGAAGTTCTTGGTCCGGACAAAACACTAAAGGCTCCCTGTCGAGGGCTGTGGCTGAACGCCTCTAAGCCACAAACCCTCGGACCTGAGAGCCGGGCCGATTCCCACCTTTCGAAAAATAAAGGCGTGATACTGAGCAAGCTACATGCTCAGGTCTGATACAAGTTCGAAGGCTCTCAGCTGGGGGATATGAGAGATTCCCTGATGAGAGGGCCAGGCCGTTTCTCGTTCACCGCTGCACGAAGGTAAGGTGCTGAGCCGGCAGCACAAGTAGCCTACCTCGTGAGCGAGTACAAAAAGTCAAAAAAGTGCCCCAGTCGAAGAAAATGGCTGCGAAAACTGTGTCTTAACTCATAGAGAGTGTAGACAAAAGTGGAAGAACGTCTCAATGCCGCAAAATGGAACGCACGGCGAGCGAACCTATTGCGTGGTCCGAAGTCAAAAGCAAAAGCTTACCGAGTGGGTGTCGCTTGCAGTCTGACCTTCCCTGGTGTGTGCTTGAGCGATCAGTGACAAACGAGTTGCCCAACACATGGAAGTGAGGAACTAAAGCAGCCATGAGCAGGACGTGGCAACTCCTCGGTTGAGCCCAGCCACAGAGCAATATGTGCCGGCTCTGCAATTATGGAAGCCTCCTTGGATAGCGAGGGAATGCTCATGGTCTGCCCCTGCCTTCCCTTGAGGGCCGACCACGATGTCGTTCATCGTTCTATCTTGACCAGCTGAGATGTTAGCGACATCACAACAGTCCAACGTGCCTCGAAACCAGAGGAAGGTTAACCTCATTAAAAAAATGCCCGCTGAAGTCGGAAGTGTCGTCCTACGGGTGGCAAACTAAAAATTGACACTACGCAATTACGTCCGAGTGAAATGTCTCGTTCGAATGTCTCTCGTGCTAGGAACAGCTCTGACTACCTAGTTTCCGAATGCCGCTCTTGTTCGGAACAGCTCTGACTGGGTAGTTTTCCGAATGTCTGTTGTGCCTGGAAAAGCTCGGATGGGCGCAACGACAAGCACATGTCCGAAAACTCGCTGAGTGGATGCCGTCTACAAACCTGTCTGGTTTGTGCGGGAATGACCCGGGGAAACGAAATGACCAATATATTGAAGTGAGGATTTAAAGCAGTCATGAGCAGGACGTGACGATCTCCCTCGGTGAGCCCAGATCCAGGGCGTTATGTGTCGGCCCTGCAACTATGGAAGCAACCTTGGATGGCGGAAAATGCTATGGACTGTCCCTGCCTTCCTTTGAGGGATGACCGTTGTCTTCGACCATTCAACCTTGGCCAGCATGGTTGCAGACGGCACCACAAAAGTGAGAGTCTCCCAAGAATGCTACCTGGTCAAAAAAGCACGCTAAAGTCGATGTGTTGGCCTACGGGTTTCGGCCCAAGGGCGCATAACAGACACACCGCAATCACATCTGAAAAAACACTCCGGATGAACGAAAAGAAGAAGATTACAAAGCGCTTTACCAACTGGCGTGGGAGATTTTGTCTCGTTATAACTCTTCGTTCGCTACTAGAGTAAATAAAGTCAGGGACCCCTTTTCACGACATGAGGTGTAATCGGTATATGGTGCCCGTCTCATATATTTAGACCAAGCAGCACTTGATGAGTAGTGCGGTCAATAACGCACCGGCTGTCTATAGTTTCAAGTAAATTCCCAGGTACCCATGTTATGCTGGTTGGGCCTGGCTATTGGTTATAACGTTCCCGCTGGGTGAAGATTCGAACTCATGACCTCCGGGTCGGCAGGTAGGCGTGCTAGTCCCAGCTCTTCCACAGCACCACTATGCATACATTCACAAGCTGCTTCCCCTTGTTTTCATCTAACTATGGTGCAAGATCAACTATGGTACAACTATGGTACAAGTATCAAATATGGTACAACTGTCGTACAACTATGGTACACTTAACCACTATGGTACAACTATTGTACAAATATCAACTATGGTAAAACCATGGTACAACTATGGTACAAGTATCAACTATTGTACAATTATGATACACGTATCAACTACAGTACAACTATGGTACAAGTATTAACTATAGTATAAAATTGATACAGCTATGGTACAGGTATCAACTATGGTATAACCATGGTACAAGTATCAACTATGGCATAACTATGGTACAACTATGGTACACCTATAGTGCACGCATCAACTATGGTACAACTATGGTACAACTATGGTGCAAGTATCAACTATGGTACATTATGGTACACCTATGGTACAACTGTGGTACAAGTATCAACTGTGGTAAAACTGTGGCACATCAATGGTACAACTATGGTACAACGATGGTACAAATATCAACTATGGGAAAACTATGGTACAACTATGGTACTTGTATCAAATATGATACAAATATGATACAACTATGGTACAGCTATGGTACAAATATCGGCGTCTGTGGCCTTGAAGTGGTTGACGCAGTTTCACATCCGACAGGATTCAAAGTCAGCCGCGATTGATTTGGGGACAGGTCGTTTTGCGTTTAATTTCACAATGCTGTGAGCGTCGGCCTTTAATAAGGAACTTGCAAACAATTGAACGTCAACTGGCCTAGAAAATCACAGATAGTCAATACATGCTGGGTTGACTGCGACTTCCTGCATAAAAGGAAATGGGGTTAACATAGATATTATTTATCTCTCCTTGATTTCCCGAACCGCTTGTCTCATTAATGTTTTCAGCTGTTAGAATGTTTCCATTTGGAATTTTATCACAACGTTGCTAAACAATCACGACCATTTCCGTTTTTCCATTGTTTTTTTTTTTTTTCCTCAATCGTAGTATTTTTTTTTTTGTTTTAAGTTGGATAACGCAGTGTGGCTGTCTGCCCTCCTGCATAGTAGATACAGCCCGTTATCTTAAATAGTTATCTTAAACAGATATATTAAACAGTTATCCTAAACAGTTATCTTAAACAGTTACCTCAAACAGTTGTTTTGAACGGTTACCTTAAACGGTTATCGTATACACTTATCTTAAACATTTACCTTAAACAGTTATCATGAGCAGTTATCTTAAACAGTTATCTTTAACAATTATCTCAAGCACTGACCTAGATCTGGTGGGACCGTCGATTTTCAGAATAGGGATATCGGGATTCACTTCGTGGTCGACAACTGTGTTAACATAATTTCGATAAGTGTTTTTATGCTTCTTGTGTGGTTTCATATCGTGTTTTCATAATGAATTTCTTTGACCTGTCAGCTTTGGTCCATTACAAGAAGAGTACCGTTGCTTCTCTGCAACATCATGGCACCCTTAACCCTAATCCTAACCCTAAGCCTGCAGTGTACAGGGAGAATGACCCGTTTCAGGGAACCCAAAATGTGCCAGTTAGCATTCCTCAATTGCACAGAGTTTCTCACGTCACACAAATGACCCTACCCCATACACAAGTTGCACAGTATATCAACACACCAATACACCCATGGAATCACCCTGATGTCAAGTGATTTTCCGGGAACTACCGGAATTCCTTTGTTTGCGGTGAATTAAAAATGAAGTACAGTTATCTTGAACATAATCTTTTAGAAGAGGTAAAGCTAAAGTTAGATTGATCTCCTTTATAGGCGGTGCATTCAACCCCATCTTGTGGAATATTTGTGATTTACTGAACAATTTGTAAGTTCTGCTGTTTGCCATTGCTTTCTGAACGACCGACTCTCATGCCATCGAAATTAACGCAGGGCGGCCTGCTTCCAAATCGCCTGCGGCCGACAGAGGAGGTAAATATGGCACAAACGCGAATCAGTGTCGGACACACTGACTTGTGAGTTAGACAGGCAGGCCCTTGAGTAAATGTGACACACTCCCTCAGGAAGATACACGAAAAAGAAAAGGATGCACTAATTACTCACTTTTGAACAGCCATCCAGATATAGACAGTAATGCCTGATTGTAAACGCAATGCAAAACAGAGAAACAACCAGATTTCTAGGGGGAAAAAAAGAAAAAAAAAGAGAAGAAATGTACAATCAAAAGGCCCAGACAGGGAACTGCCAATCAAGACAATACACCTTTCTCTTAGTGTCATATCTTCCCACTCATTTGACGATCGAAAATAATTAAACCGATGACGGTACAGAGGAAGGGAGGAAAAAATGAGAAGTGATGGTTCTCAGGAAGACACGGGGCTCTTTACATGGGCATCGGAGCGGCGCGAGATGGGTTGTTCTTGTTATTGACAGAAATCCTTTATGACCACTTAAAAATGCGACTAGTGTTATTATCTTTATCCTATCTTAGTCACGCTGATGTTTCTATCATTGATAATTTTGTTTTCTTTCTACGTTAACAAAATGTTAAAAAACTGCAGTAATATTATTTTTAGGTTTATAATTCCTGTGTTTTTAATGATGGACTTCCAGTGGACCACTTTCTTGATTGCTAAAACAATGCTGTTTATATCCTCTTTGTTGTTATTAGTTTCGTTTTGTTTTCATTTTCGGTGATACTTCTGCCCTCTTCCTCCTCCTACTCCCTTCCTCCTCCTTTCTTCTTCCTCCCCCTCTTCTTTTTCCTAAGCATTGCGACTAGTGTTATTATCTTTATCCTATCTTAGTTACGTTGATGTTTCTACCATTGATAATTTTGTTTGCCTTCTAAGAAACTAAACTGTATTAATATAATTATTAGGTTTATAATTCTGCGTGTTTGATGACGGACGGCCACTGGACCACTTTCTTGATTGTTAAAACAATACTGTTTATATCCCCTTTGTTGATATTCGTTTTGTTTTGTTTTCATTTTCGGTGATTCTTCTTCTTTCTTCCGTCTCCTCCTACTTCTGTCTCCCTTCTTTCTCCTTCTTCCTCTGCTTCTTCTGCAACTGCTGCTTCCTTCTTCTCTCCTCCTCCTCCTTCGTCTCCTCCTCCTCATCCTCCTTCTACTTCTTCCAGAAAAGAACATTGGTGAGTAACTACAAAAACATATTCCACTTCACCCACAGGCGTCTGTAGCTTAGGGGATAGTGAGACGCGCATGTTCCATACCTCCCCGACACACCAAGTCCAAGGTTCGAAAACAGCCACTGGCGTTTTGGAAGCAGACCGACTTTCATTGATTTACATAGTATGAGACATCGGCCGTTCAGCAACCAATGACAAACTACTGAAATAAAACTGCCGATAAATCACAACAAAAGTTAGTTGCATATACATTTACAGTAAGTCGCAGCACATTTTGGCTGTGTGTGATTTCTTAGTAAGTTTGCTTTCAGTAGTTTGCCATTCCTTTCTGAACCACCGACACTCAAACCATTTCATATAAAATCAACGCATAGCGGTCTGCTGCCAAATCGCCCGCAATTGTGTTTCAAACGCGGTATGCGGGATTACGAACTGCGTCCGTAAATCCTTCCCTAAGGAAAAACAGTCATTAAATGCTGGAGTTGACTGCAACGTCATGTAGACGACAAGCAGCTAACTTTAACTTCAGCCGAGTATCGTCTTACACTGTTTGCGATCACTCTTTAACACATACTTGAACATTCCGTAAAGCTGATGGATTTTCTATTGAACATGTTGCCAAGGCAGCCGCATACCGACCTACTCTTTACGATGTAAAACTTCTGATGGACTTTGAGCGTGCTCAGTGTCCACACGGGACCGGCTGTTTGGTGTTCTTGAGCACACATCGAATGCACTAACCAAAGTTCAATAACAACTATGACGTCATAGGGGCTCTATGAGCAAGTGCTTCGAGACTATTATCTCTAAACAGACTCGAGCCCAAGATTTTTCTAGCAACGCTCGAATGTCTTGTCATTATGTCGTGGCCTAGAATATAAGAAAACCCGACACCCTACAATTTTCTCCAATGTCTGTATTCTCATCACATGACCAAAGAAAGCTGTTTGTCTCTTTCTTATTATTGTATTTAGTGTTCTAGTTTCAGGCAATCGTTGTTATTTACTCTGGCAGTCCAAGGAATTTGCAACATTCGTCTTAAAAACCACATCTCTGTTGCTTCTAAGTTCTTCCTAATTTGTTCATTTACATTCCAAGATTCGCTGCCATACAGCAAAACTGGTTCTATATAGCAGTTTAGCACTCTCTTTCTTACATTCATTGATAGCGACTTATTACATAAGATACTCTTCATATTCTGAAATGCGGCTTTTGCCTGCCCTATAAACATGTCAGGAATACATCCTCACATTAGTTCGGCACTTTGCCAGTAAAAACGTGTATTTCAGCCATTAAAGGACATGAACACTTACTACACAAGGAAACACACACACAATCTACAATTATTTAGTTAAAATTCAAGCAGCTCCGGTACATCTCAGAATGAAAAGAGGGCATATATATTTCATAACAGATTATACCGAGACTTTCTCTCAGCTTGACAAGCAGATTACTCCAAAAGCAATGGAAGTTGCATATAGGCTTATTTACAACATGGCTCAAACAACAGAGAGAACAGCAAAAATAACAAAACAAATACTATATTGTCAACTGTTTAGACGAAACATCGAAGAAACAGAAGAACACATCTATTACTAATGCAGCACAATCATGCCAACAAGGAATTTCATACAAAATATCCTAAAAACTCATACGAAACAAAGAACAGATATTCACAAAGCACTCATGATAAATTCCATTCCTTACTTCACAAAAGGACACCTACACAAAGCTACTTGTTCTATTGGCAGAGTACAAAAATCTCATATGGTCCGGAATCGAACCCATAACCTTCGGAGTGCGAGGCAGATGGCTTGACCACTTCGCCACAGATTAAAATGATGTTATATGGCAGTGGTTCTCAACCTTTTTTGGCCCGTGCCCCCCTTCACCATATTTTCAGAACGTCATTCCCCCCCCCCCTGCCTATCAAAAATTTGGCCCATGCCACCCTCTTTCACCGTATTTTCAGAACGTCATTCCCCCTTTTCATACGTCCTATCTAAAAATTCCCCCACCCCTACACATTATACGTAAAATTGTAAGGTAAATTTAATAGCACATACTAAAACAAGTCTAGACATCCACATAAAACATGATTTGTGGGTCTACTTACTCTATAAAATGAATTCTAGAAGGATGAGACGTACTTAACTGTAAAGTATGAAGGGAAAAACAATATCAAGTAATCGGTTCTTGTATTAACGCGATCTAGAAATGGTCTTCATCCCCCCCCCCTGGAAACCCTAAAATTCCCCCTGGGGTGGGGGATTCCCCACCGGTTGAGAACTCTAACAGTGCGACAAGACTCAAAAGCAACTGCATGTAGGAAGTCAAGCCATCGATGACTATAAATGACTCAGTTTATTAGGAGAATCTTCAGTGATATCAAAATGCATACAGCGACTATAAAAGTAGATACATCTTGCTGGCTTGGCGGCTGAGTCGTAACTAATCCCCTGTTTACCTCTACGTCAGCCCGTGAGCGTCCTTAACTACCTAGCTACGGTGCTCACGCGTGCATCAGCTATTTATTTCTTTCCCTTTGCACGCCTTGCCACCTAACTAAACCCCGTATAACAGGCTTCTCTGTTATAGAACCACTGTTATATGGTAATGATATGTTTAAAAGGTGAAAGTATAGACCACCATATATACATAACTTAAATGAGTCCTTTAGGTACTCTATAGACTAAGGAAATTGTCATGGGCAGGATTAAGTTCTTCTATTGCTATGGAAGAGACCAAGGGGAAGACATCGCTTGGTCAAGACAGGAACACGGAGCTGATTCACGACTCTGGTGATCTAGTGAGATGGCAGAATATGATCGCCCACTCTTATCGGCATGGCACATGATGGATGGATTTTTACGGGCGCGATTTGTAATCCCGTATACCCGGTTCAAAACACAGCGGTGCTTGTTTTTTCTTTCGAAAAACGGTATAGGTGCCGGTCATTCAGAAAGCAATGGCAAAAAACTGAACGTAAAACTTGCCCAGGAATCACGAACAGCCAAAATGCTGGGGTTGACTGCGACGTCCTGTGAAGGACATGCAACAAAATTTTTAAAAAAAATGTATTTGACACCCAAACACTATCACAAGCTTGGTATTTTGGACCCATTATCTGCCGGAGTGGGGGTGGGGATGGGGGGATCACGGGTTCTAATTACTAGTTATAAATCTTCGCTTCTTGTGTCCGAAACATTTACATGGCGCTAGAGTGTCTCCCTGTAATTTGATGTTTTAAGTTGATAAATACCGGCTCCGTGGCCGAGGGGTTAGCAGCTTTCTCCGCTAACTCCGAATACTCTCGTCACGTGACGCGACGAGAATTAGCAGTGGTTCGAATTGCAAAAGTGACTTATGAGAGTATGGAGCCGGTCGTTCAGAAAGTCGTGGCGTGCTGATGAGCGTAATCTAGCCTAGGAATCAACATACAGCTGAAAGATGCTGGTGTTGACCGCAATATCCTGAAACAGGATGGAAACGCGGGGAAAAAAAAAAAAAAAAAGTTGATAAATGTTATATTATTGTATGTGTATACGAAATATATTTGGTGTGTTCACACATGTGTCAATTAAAACTAACAATACACAAACAAAGGAAACACACATTACATCTCGTAAATACACACTGATTTGTGTAAACCAAAACATAGAAGAAGAAAAAAAAAAAAAATTAAAAGACGCATCAAAGTAAAATATAGAAAAGGGACATAACAACATAACAGTTCTTTTTTCTTCAAGGGGCACTTTAAATATATTTCTAATTTAAGAATGAGAAAGATTTTTCCAATCTCTCTTATAAATATTTTATAGAAATTAATGACAGCTATAAGCGGCATCAATAATGTAATTACAATTTTAAGATACCTTTAAAGTTTGTTTAAATATAATGACATAATTTTACAAGTGTAAGAATTTTATAACTCATTTTTGAAATTTGTTTCTTATTTATATATTGTAAGTACTGATATGAAATGCATGTCGTATGAAAAGATGTAAATAAATTTTACATCAAATTTTTGTCCGTCCTTTAAAAGGCCTTGGAATCTATCTAATGTATGTTCTCAGAAATTGAGGAGTTCGAGACCAACAGGACAGCTTTTGATTTATTGTAAACAGTAAGACCGACATTAACAAACTCATTTCATCAAAAACTTGGAGAGGCTTTTGTGAATTCCGGGCATCGTGATGATGCTGAATCAAGTTAGCCAGGCAGACGACAAGATAGCTGACATATAGCAGTAGGACTAGTTCATGGTAATAACGACAGCAAGATGAAGAGATGAAAAAGAGATTTATGAAGCTTCAGGCAACATTAGGCTTTCTATCTCGAATCTAACAAGCGTAGTTATCCTCGTTGTTAAATAAAACTAATGAACGGGGGGGGGGGGGGGAATGGGGGGGGAAGGATCCTAACACACACACACACATACACACACTCACTCACTCACTCATTCACTCACTCATTCACACATACACACACACATATGTATATGCCACGTGGCCAAGCCTTCCAGGTATTTACTTCTCGGTCTTCCCCTTAGTCTCTTCCCTTGGATCTTGCCAGTTGTCACCAAGTTCTCCAATCCATCTCTTCTCATAACATGTCCAAAAAATTGTGACTGTATACGTCTAATGACTCTAATCAGTTTACGATCTTCATTTGTTTCTTGAAGCCGGCTCCGTGGCCGAGGAGTTAGCAGCTTTCTCCGCTAACCCCGAATACTCTCGTCACGTGACGCGACGAGAATTAGCAGTGGTTCGAATCGCAAAAGTGACTTATGAGAGTATGGAGCCGGTCGCTCAGAAAGTCGTGGCGTGCTGATGAGCGTAATCTAGCCTAGGAATCAACATACAGCTGAAAGATGCTGGTGTTGACCGCAATATCCTAAAACAGGATGGAAACGCGGGAAAAAAAATTAAAAAATTTGTTTCTTGAAGGATTTGTTCATTGGCTTTTCTGTCTGTCCATGGTATTCTTTGCATGGTCCTCAAAAACCACATTTCCACAGCCATCAGATGTTTTTCAGCTGGACTGCTCATTGTCCACGCTTCACATCCATATATATAAGTACAGGTTCTATGTAGCACTTAAACACTCGTTTTCTCGTTTCAATTGATATCTTTTTATTGGTCAGTATGTTTTTCATCTCTCAAAAGGTTACCTGCACAATGGTAATTCTTGTTCTAATCTCTTCAAGGCATCTCCCATCAGATGTTATGACTGTTCAGATATAACTGTACCGATTCATTTGCTAAAGAATATACCCATGTACTTGTATATCACATTGTGGTATTTCCATTCTTCCCAGTGACGACCATAATCTGCGTATTCTTACTTGTCAGTTCTAACCCTAGTAGTTCACTGTGTGCAACAACCGCATCTACTAAATGTTTCAGGTCCTTTCATTGTCTGCAATCAAGACTGCATCATCTGCATATTTAATCTTATTGATGTATCGTTCCCCAATTTTGATTCTTTCCATATCTTCTGTATTTATGAAAATATTATCAATGTACACGCACCGCACACGAACATATCCCTCACCAACTAATCCCACACCCACATACCACCACACATCTCCATCTACACACCACACACATATCCCCCACCCACATACCACACAATATTCTCACCCACACCCACACAGATACCCTTACCCATCCACCCCACATACCCCCACCCACACACCACAAAAATCCCCATCCACACACACATACCTCACCCACACAATATCCCCAACCAACACACGACACACCTCTCCCCACTCACACACACATTCCCTACCCGTCTACCAACACACACTCACTCACGCACACATCCTCCACTACGCACCCACACACTCCCACCCACCCACTCCCAACCAAACATCTCTCGATCGCAATACCCCTACCCACACACATCCTCCACCCACTCACGCATCCCACCCCGACACATACACATCCCTCACCCACCTACACATCCATAAGCCACTCAAACACCCCACCCACACATTCCCCAACCACGCACACATCTCCCACGCACACACCCCCACCACCCACACATACTTCCACCAACCACCACACATCCCCTACTCCCCCACACATATACCCCACCCATGCACACATTCCCCGCACCCATCACACACATCCCCCACCCACACACATATCCTCACCCATACCACCACAAACATACTCCCCACCCACACGCCATGCACACACCCCCCACCAACACACGGTACACATATCTCAAACCCACACACCATACACTTCTCCCCACCCGCCCTTGCATCCCCAATCCACCCAACACAATCCCCTACCCACACAACCCCGCCACCCAAACATACTTCCTCAAACCATCCACACATCCCCACCCACATAGACACACATCCCCCGCACCCGTCCCATACACATATCCTCCACCCATACACACATCCCCCACACCCATTCCCACACCCCTACTTTCACCCCCACACATCCATCCACACATCCCACGAACACCCACAAATATCACTACCCACCAAAACCCACACACCACAACCCATCCAAACGCATACCCCCACCCATACATCCCCCACCCACACATATCCCCACACACAGACACATCCTCCACACACACTCACACCTCCTCACATCTAGACACATACACAATGTCTCACGTTAGCATTGAAACTAGTATGAACAAACTCCCACACTTTACTCACACAGATACACTGACAATTGTCATGAGCAGTCTCATACAAATGTTAAACATGGAGAAAAATTTGTACATAAAAAGTATGTGACGAAAAAATAGTGATGATCCCACACACAGAGAAGGAAGGAAGGCAGGCAGGCAGGCACGCGCACACACACACACACACACACACACACACACACACACACACACACACACACACATTCACTCTCACGCTCACTCATTCTGTCTCTCATTCACACTCACTGACTCTCTCACTCAAACTACAGTAATGAACATGAGTTTATATTATGCATGATAAAATCAAATGGTATTTAACTGATAATATGACAGATGAGAACACACAAACATATGGATTCGAGTGTTACATAATATGCGTGTTACATGACATGCATTAGCTCAGCTCTGTCTGTCTGTCTGTCTGTCTGTCTGTCTCTCTCTCTCTCTCTCTCTCTCTCTCTCGCTCTCTCTCTCCCTCTCTCTCTCTCTCTCTCTCAGTGTATTCTTTCACATACACACACTAACACGCATGCGCGCGCTCACACACACACACACTAACACATCAACTCTCCCACTGTCTCACTCTCTCACACACAATCCTTCACACACACACACACACACACACACACTCACTATCTCAATCACACTCTCTCACACATACACATACGCATGAACGCATGCACGCACGCACACACTCCCTCACTCACTCACTCTCACACATACACGTACGAATGCATGCACTGACACATTCCCCCACCATTTCTCGCTCAATCACTCTCTCCACACACACGTATGCACGTGGGCACACACACATTCACTCTCTCACTCTCTCTGACACCCACTTTCTCTCTCTCTCTCTCTCTCTCTCTCTCTCTCTCTCTCTCTCTCGCTCCCACACGCACACACATATATAGTGAACAATTATAGTTAAACAATTATAATGAACAATTATACTGAACAATTATACTGAACAATTATACTGAACAATTATACTGAACAATTATACCAGTAAACG
This sequence comes from Cepaea hortensis, assembly GCA_963921405.1. Lineage (NCBI taxonomy): Eukaryota > Metazoa > Mollusca > Gastropoda > Stylommatophora > Helicidae > Cepaea > Cepaea hortensis. Next base: position 126,681,822 of record OY992880.1, on the reverse strand, counting down.
AATTATGGTGCATATAGTCGGTATGGATTAAGTATTGAAAGAGTTTTCGGTTAAATGTGTAGGGACTCATTGGAGTTTTCAGATCTGGAGGCAGATCATTCCATTAGTGAGCACCAGAATAGGCGAAACATGTTTTTGTATAGGTCCAATCTAGGCTTTGAGACATGTAACAAATTTAGGCGCTTGCTGTTCATTGCATTAGATTGAATCAGCGGCAGAAGATACTTTGGGGTATTTTGAGATATTTTATTCACTAATTTGGCTTTGTTGAAAAGAAAGCGCTTTTGAAGTGGTAGAAGTCTTAGATGACTGTACAAATTATTACTTTCAACGTGCTTTATGCCAGAAACCAGACGAATAACGAGGTTTTGTAGAGAACATAGTCGTTTTAAATTAGATTTAAGGCAACCATCCCAAACTGTGGAACAGTAATCGAGATGTGATTGGATATAGCATGTATAGAATATTTTTTATTTTTCGTGTGCTTTCGCTCATGATTCTGAGATATATTCCTACCGATTCGTCTGTCCTTTTGGTTGCTTATTTCAATGCTGATGACGGAAATTTACCCGCAGATGTCATTCAGATCTTTGTGATAGTGTCTCTAAACAGCTAACTAATTTATACAGAGTAATTTTTTTTTGTTTTGTTTCAACATTTACAGCGTTTTCACGGCTTTTAAAAAGTTTATTTCAATGACTATTTATTACTTTGGCGGGTTTCTTCATTTCTGTATCCCCTCGACATGTTTTTGCCACAAACACATTATGCTAATTTTAACCTGGTTAAATATTCAACAGCCGTTATAAAAATTCACCCAAATCTTCACGAAAGATAATAATTTGTGAACGCGTTTGAGTTGTGTTTGTTAAAAAAAAAAAAAGTGGTAAAGAGCCCCAGTAACGAAAACTAACAACAACAGTGAGGATAAAAATAAGCGAAACAAACATTGAAGTCAAGCTTGACTGCTCCAAACTGCATAAATAGTCTGATTTCTCGAATGGAGTGTTTTCTTTCTGTTTACTTCTAAAGGCTGTATCAAGGGAGGGAAGAACAATTGATTGCATGTGTTTGCATTCAAGCTGTCTTTGAATAATCTTCCCTGTTTGCTGTTTTGCCATTATGTGATTGTGTTGTCTCCTGCAGTTTATGGTAATCACGCGTGATAACAGCACACAGAAGGTGGTAATAATAATAATAATGATAATAATAATAATAATAATAATAATAATAATAAGCATAATAATAATAATAATAATAATTATTATTATTATTATTATTATAACACCGGGATGCTTTTAATATAAGACCTATCCTTAAAATAAGCGCTAGTTAAGATCGTCAGCAAGAATAAACATATTAAAAGTGCACCTGCATTCAAGTCCTTTGTTGGTGGCATCGACTTTTCTAAATACTCTCGAACACAATTGCTATGGATGAAACTGCAGTGTTTATGTACCTAGGATCTCGGGCGGTAATTCGAGATTTGGGGAGTTATGACGATGTTCCAGAAGAAGATAATATGACTGTCTTTGAATAAATATAGAATGCTGTACAACAGTGAGGATAAAAACAAGCTAAACAAGCCGGTCAGCTCAGCAGCTGCAGCCCAGCTGTAGAACAATCTTCCACAAGAAATCAAAGACATCACCAATCCCTATTCATATAATCGCAAATTATTCGAACACTATCTCAGTACGGATTACCTTCCCCCTTAATAATAGAGATAATAATAATAATAACAACAAAACCCTAGTATAACAGCCAGTCCCCTTTTTGTAGGCCAGTATATTCCACATGGCTAACAACAAGTGTCAGACCATTATCTAATATTATTGTGTCGTGTAGTTTTGATGTTCGCATTTTGCCCATGCCTTTATAATGCACATCCTTTATATTGTTGCTGTTCTCTGTTAGCCTTGAATGATGTGTGAATGAAATAATGTATGAAAGAGAGTGATAGAAGGGCAGAATGTTAGACGGGCCTGCGTGCCCAATTCTTAACCCTTTGAAAATAAAGTTTGTTCGTTCGTTCGTTCGTTCGTTCGTTCGTTCGTTCGTTCGTTCGTTCGGTCTCCGTGGCCAAAGGCTTGCGAACGCAGGTTCGTGAGCCGCTTACCAGGCGTTCGAAACACAGCCGCGACCGATTTGTGCAGCAGACCGTGTCGCGTTTTGTTATAACGTGGCCGTACCGGAGCCGGCCGTTCAAAAAGCAATGGCAAACTACTACTACTGAACGTAAAATTTGCCTAGCACATCAACAGCATCTGAAATATGCTGGTGTTGACTGCAACGTCCTGCAAGGTATATGCAACATAAAAAAAAAAGAATGCTGTACATGAAAAATGTAGATTTGTGTTTCTTAAAATAAAAAAAACAAAAAACAAAAAACAGATGTCCCCAGGAAATAAGCCCTGTGTAGTTTTTTTTTTAAGCTAAAATTAATAAAAGACCTGGGTTTTTTTTTCGGAGAAACACAGTAATAATAATGAACATGACAACGATGTGAAGTAACTGTAAAAGATTCATCCACGACGTAACTGATCTTTAGAGGCCCTGAGACCTAAATGTTGGTGCCTAGATAACTGAGACCTTTAGAGGTCCAGAGACCTAGATGTTGGTGCCTAGATAACTGAGACCTTTAGAGGCCCTGAGACCTAGATGTTGGTGCCTATATAACTGAGACCTTTAGAGGACCTGAGACCTAGATGTTGGTATCTATATAACTGAGACCTTTAGAGGCCCTGAGTCCTAGTTGTTGGTGCCTATATAAATTAGACGTTTAGAGGCCCTGTAGACCTAGATGTTGGTGCCTATATAACTGAGACCTTTAGCGGCCCTGAGAGCTAAATATTGGTGCCTGTATAAGTGAGACCTTTAGAGGTCCTGAGACCTAGATATTGGTGCCTATATAATTGAGACATTTAGAAGCCATGAGACCTAGATGTTGGTGTCTATATAATTGAGACATTTAGAGGCCCTGAGACCTAGATGTTGGTGCCTATATAATTGAGACATTTAGAGGCCCTGAGACCTAGATGTTGGTGTCTATATAATTGAGACATTTAGAGGCCCTGAGACCTAGATGTTGGTGCCTATATAATTGAGACATTTAGAGGCCCTGAGACCTAGATGTTGGTGCCTATATAATTGAGACATTTAGAGGCCCTGAGACCTAGATATTGGTGCCTATATAATTGAGACATTTAGAGGCCCTGAGACCTAGATGTTGGTGCCTATATAATTGAGACATTTAGAGGCCCTGAGACCTAGATGTTGGTGCCTATATAATTGAGACATTTAGAGGCCCTGAGACCTAGATGTTGGTGCCTATATAATTGAGACATTTAGAGGCCCGTAGACCTAGATATTGGTGCCTATATAATTGAGACATTTAGAGGCCCTGAGACCTAGATGTTTGTGCCTATATAACTGAGCCATTTAGAGGCCCTGAGACCTAGATGTTGGTGTCTATATAACAAGAGGGCTTTGGCGTAACGGTTAAAACGTTAAGCTGTCAATGGCATAAATGTGTTCAGACGAGGGTATGGCATCAGCAGCTCATCGTTCGCTACAGGATACTGTAGGAAAAGACTAAGCATGTAACCTCCATGCACTCAAGCCTAAAATATGTGATCGTTTTAACAATTCACAAACTCCAGTAGGTTTCTGCTATGAGACTTTACATATATCATTGAATGATTAGAAGGAGAGAGCTGAAGTTCTATATAGAACCTGTTTTGCTGTATGGTAGT
>OY992880.1:126645567-126675567 GCA_963921405.1 Cepaea hortensis | reverse complement strand
GCGCGCGGTGCAATTAAGGACAGGTAAAGAAGGAGATGAGGTGGTATGGTGGTTAGCGTATTTGCTTGCGAAACTAGATGTCAGGGTTCAACCCCGAACCAGAGGCACAATTATGTTTTCTGATCGTAACGGCTATGGGGTCGACCCACCCTAATAGAAATAGTTTTTTTTTTTTTTTTTTCCCGCGTTTCCATCCTGTTTCAGGATATTGCGGTCAACACCAGCATCTTTCAGCTGTATGTTGATTCCTAGGCTAGATTACGCTCATCAGCACGCCACGACTTTCTGAGCGACCGGCTCCATACTCTCATAAGTCACTTTTGCGATTCGAACCACTGCTAATTCTCGTCGCGTCACGTGACGAGAGTATTCGGAGTTAGCGGAGAAAGCTGCTAACTCCTCGGCCACGGAGCCGGTTAATAGAAATAGTACCAGGTAATAAAAGGCATTTCCCGAGATTGTCTGGAAAGGGCAGGCTACGAGGAAGAGAAGGGCCATTATGTTGTGGCCTAGAATATGTGAATACTTAACACATCACACCACTACTGCAGTATCTGATATGGGGCTACCTTTTCCCCTTCTCAAGGTAGGAAGTGTTGCGACATAACGGATGGTGGTTTGGTTACATAAGGGATAGGGCTTTGGTTACATAAGGGATAGTGCTTTGGTTACATAAGGGATGGTGGTTTGATTACATAAGGGTTAGTGCTTTGGTTACATAAGGGATAGTGCTTTGGTTACATAAGGGATGGTGGTTTGATTAGATAAGGGTTAGTGCTTTGGTGACATAAGGGATAGTGCTTTGGTTACATAAGGGATAGTGCTTTGGTTACATAAGGGATAATGCTTTGATTATACACGGGATAGTGCTTGTGTTACACGGGAGAGTGCTTTGGTTACATAAGGAATAGTGGTTTGGTTACATAAGGGATAGTGATTTGGTTACATAAGGGATAGTGCTTTGGTTACATAAGGGATAATGCTTTGGTTACATATGGGATAGTGCTTTGGTTACATAAGGGATAATGCTTTGATTATACGCGGGATAGTGCTTTTGTTACACGGGAGAGTGCTTTGGTTACATAAGGGATAGTGCTTTGGTTACATAAGGGGACAATGCTTTCATTACATAAGGGGACAGTGCTTTGCTCTATCAATTAAGTACCGTTAAAATCCCTATTGTTGGGGGATATTCTTCCCGAAAGCGCCCAGCCAGAGTTATGGGAAGTGGTCTGGAAAGGCATTAGGTACGGGTTCGGGTAGTCTCGTGTCGCATACGACCTTTGGGGTGAAGTATTAAGCTTTCACATATTCTAGACAATAATACAACGATGTAGGGTGACCAGTTCACTCCCTAGCGTCCACCTTTATAGACCGTTTCAACACAATTCTGAAAAATCCTAGGTGCTCTTTTTATGAGGCTGCGTCGATTTTAGAGCCATCCCACTAGAGGAGTTGAGATCTGGACCAATGTCAGGATAACCAAGCGGTCTAATCACTGCGCAAAGGAAGGGACAGAAGGCATCTCTAAATGAAGCTGAGGTGAAAATGCTGCTGTCAGCTGGACTCGAACCAATTTATGTTTTTAATTTCAAATTGGAGGCGGATTTGATAACTATAACCTGCAGGGGAGTCTCCGTGGCGAAGTAGTCAAGCCGTTTGACTCGGGCTCCGAAGGTTGTGGGTTCGATTCTGGGCCGCGTCTTTTGGTTCACGAGTGAAATTTTTCGGAGACTCATGTGGGTCGTCGCTACAGCTACGGAGTTCGTTATGTGTGCGACGCTTTCCGCGCTGCGGAAAGAGACCGAGCCATATGGGATAACACCCGATGCAATGAAGTCGATCCGGTCGACTTTTAAGCGACCTTTTTTTTTAACCTACTCTTTTGAGAGACATGAACACGTACGGCAGTCGGAAGGGTACATGATGGTGGTGAATAATTGTACCCCTGACCCTAGAGACGTGTATAGCATTGGGATCAAAACGGCAAGTTTGTGTGTGTGTGTGTGTGTGTGTGTGCGCGCGCGTATGTGTGTGTGTGTGTCTATCTGTCTGTGTCTGTCTGTGTCTGTGTGTGTCTGTGTGCGTCTGTGCTTGTCTGTGTGTGTGTGTCTGTGTGTGTCCGTGTGTGTCTGTGTGTATCTGTGCGTGTCTGTGTGCATCTGTGCGTGTCTGTGTGTGTCTGTGTGTGTCTGTGTGTGTCCGTATGTGTCTGTGTGTGTCTGTGTGTGTGCACGCGTGCGCGTGCGCGCATGCGTGCGTGCGTGTGTGGAGGGGGTGGTAATTCTATGACCGTGTTGGCAAATAAATGGTCAATAAAGCTGCAGGACTACAGACTGGCCGCACCTTCAAACCTGGAGATGTTGAAGGCTGGAGATTTATTACTGCCGACCGCCACTCGGTGTGAAGATGAGAAGTGGTCTGATCTGATCAGGTCATTGGGGCTAGCTGTCAGCTAATGATCCGAATGACACCAGGAATTGCTGTTGACACCACAACCTGCTGACAGGCGACACGAGTGGGTGATTTTGGGTGCCCTACAGATTTGCTGGACGTCAGGAAGTCTGGAATAGAGTTGGCTGTGGAAACAGCCTGGGCGCTCCGGGGTACCTTTGAGAAAGGTTGCTGAACGGAGGGATAGTCTTCAGAAGGGGTGGTATTCAATGTTGTTGCACCCTGATGGGCAGTGGCGTATCCGGGTAGTTATTGGGGGTAATATTCTAATGCGTTGGCGTGAAATGGTTGGAGTAGAATTCAGGGAGAAGATGAAAAGCTGTGGTCTTAGCGGGCCGAAGTGAATGGAGGCATCACGTTTCACAAACATTCAATGGGAGACTTGATTAATAACCCCCTGGTTGGAGATTTTTATGTGTATGAATGCCTGGGTGTAATATAATTGACTTGTAGTGGACAAGCGCGGCAGAGACATCGCTGACGACGCCCGGAGTACAACAGCTCTTAGAAGAGAAACAACGGTGACTATTCGGGGATCCTATTTTTCAATTTTAAGTTCTAAACAGAAAATTAGGTAGATCTATTTCTTTATGTACAAATAGGAGCACGGCAAGAATCGCCTCAAAGTCTTTTCAACACAGAAAAAAATATGAATAAAATTAGTGGAACTGCGGTAAAGCTGTGGAAATGTAAATAGTATAACATAACACAACGTAATGCAGCTTTAGAGAACACATTAATGGAAAACATAGGACGTTGCAGCGACTAGCTTTCATCAGCCAAAAGATAAACAAAACACAACATGTAAACACGGGAAAACACAACAGCGACTACATTAAGGCATACTAATCGAATAGTTAGTTAGTGAGTTATCAGTTGGGGTATCTTCGTTGCACTCCAGACATGTCCATAGGTGCTCAGATCCTCCCCCCAGCATATGCATCAGCGTCCGGTGGCTAATAGTGCCAGTTCTGTGTTGGTTGACGAGGCGCTTTGTTTTCCCGATGTACCTCTAGCGTCTGGCTGTGCCGATTCTTACTCCCAGGTCTTTCATCCTGGAAAGCGATGTGGAATCACTGGCGTCAAAATCCTCTGTTCTCGCCATATCTTTAAGGGCGTTAATAACATCGGCACGATCCATGGGCTGGCCATCTACAGGGGGTGCAGAGCCAGCCAATTTATCAGCTCGTTCATTTCCCTCGACTCCCGCATGTCCCGGGACGAAGATGAAGGTGACTTTGCGGACAACGGACTTCCGCAGCGACTCAGTCCACTGTCTACGTACAGATCCAGCTTCGACCTTCTGAATCATGCTCATTGAATCACTTAGTACACACACGTTGGTATAATGCTGTGATTCCAGCCATATGAAAGCCTGTGTAACTGCCATCACCTCCATCGTCATGCTGCTCGTGGTCATAGAGTGGGCACCACTGGATTCTTGAACGGTTCGGCCAGCTGAACGGGCTGTAAATGCCCACGCACTTCTCTGCTGCTTTACAAAAGATCCATCTGTATAGATGAGCACTTCGGGGCTATCTGAGTGATCATAGATGAGCGCGTTAACCTCTGCATTGACAGGGCAGGGTTCTGCTCTCTGCACCGTCTGTCGAGTGTGATAATGCAGGAGAAGGTACACTTAAAAGCTGGAGGCACCGGCACCCATTCCTTGCCGGGGTTGATACTGGTAAGACTGCAGACCTGTCCGACGACATCTTCCGCCCGACCCATCCATGATTTGCCCCTCTTTAGCCTGTCACCATTTTCTCTGAATACAGCGTCATGCAGAGGGTGCTGCTCATCTGCACTTATTTTTAAGTATGCACGAGCTCTCCAGATCTTGATCCTGTGTTCCATTGTCGGGAAGTCAAGGAGGTATCTCATTGCTACACAGCTGGTGTCTCTCGTGCAGCCCAAAATTATGCGCATGGCTTCGTTTTGTACCTTTTCAAGTCTTCCAATCTGTGTAGGGCTGACAGTGAGGATGGCCAGGGCATACTCGATGCGTGAAAGCACAAGTCCTTGGAACAGAAGTAATAGCAGTCTTTGCTCGATATTGGCAGTCGCCATGACTCTCATTGCTGCCAAACCTTTTCGAGCCTTGGTTATGACATAATCGAGATGATCTCTGAAGGACAGGCTACGATCAAGCCTCACGCCAAGATATGTCATTGACTGGGTTCTACTCAGAATGCTCCCATCCATTCTTACTGCCGGCAGGGCTGTTTTCACAATATGGTTGTTTAGTGAGAACCATGTAACCGTTGCCTTTGCAGGGTTGACAAGGACATCGGCATCAGCACACCATGAGGAAATTCGATCTAGTTCGCCCTGCATATAGTTGGCAACCGCCTGTCTATCTCGACCCTGTCGATACACGAGGATGTCGTCAACGAATGATAGAGTCCTACCCCTCCCATCCAACTGTTGTTCAGTGATCGGCACCGTATACACGTTGAATAGTACTGGTGACAGTGGTGAACCCTGCGGCAATCCTGGACATATCGTTATCGACTAATCGAATAAGAAGAATGAATGGACAGATGAAAAAGTTGAGAACAATGAAAAGAAAATGAACGTGTTAGTTTATATAGTTCAACACATAAAGAATGTTCACACAAGTTGGAGAATTGATCTGACTAAGCCTCAAGAGAAGAACGATAAACAAGTTTAGTTTTACTGATGACTCGGTGTTACTAGTGGGTTGACGTGAGCTGGACACCTCATCGCCTAGACAGCTGTAGCTATAAAACCCAACCAATCATAAATCAGTTTACGAAAGGTCTGGTGTGAGTTTGTTGAGGGCTTATTTCGCATTAGGAGGTGAAAGAAAGAAGATGAGAGATGAGGATGGAGGTCTAGCAGAATGTATAAGGTCAAGAGATGAGGATGGAGGTCTAGCAGAATGTACAAGGCCAAGAGATGAGTATGGAAGTCTAGCAGAATGTACAAGGTCAGGAGATGAGGGTGGAAGTCTAGCAGAATGTACAAGGTCAAGAGATGAGGATGGAGGTCTAGCAGAATGTACAAGGTCAAGAGATGAGGATGGAGGTCTAGCAGAATGTACAAGGTCAAGAGATGAGGATGGAGGTCTAGCAGAATGTACAAGGTCAAGAGATGAGTATGGAAGTCTAGCAGAATGTATAAGGTCAAGAGATGAGTATGGAAGTTTAGCGAATGTACAAGGTCGGGAGATGAGGGTGGAAGTCTAGCAGAATGTACAAGGTCAAGAAAAGAGGATGGGAGTCTAGCAGAATATACAAGGTCCAGAGATGAGGATGGAGGTCTAGCAGAATGTACAAGGTCAAGAGATGAGGATAGGAGTTTAGCAGAATATACAAGGTCAAGAGATGAGGATGGAGATCTAGCAGAATGCACAAGGTCAGGAGATGAGGATGGAAGTCTTGCAGAATGTACAAGGTCAAGAGATGAGGATGGAGGTCTAGCAGAATGTACAAGGTCAAGAGATGATGATGGAGATCTAGCAGAATGCACAAGGTCAGGAGATGAGGATGGAAGTCTTGTAGAATGTACAAGGTCAAGAGATGAGGATGGAGGTCTAGCAGAATGTACAAGGTCAAGAGATGAGGATGGAGGTCTAGCAGAATGTACAAGGTCAAGAGATGAGGATGGAGGTCTAGCAGATTGCACAAGGTCAAGAGATGAGGATGGAGGTCTAGAAGAATGTACAAGGTCAAGAGATGAGGATGGGAGTCTAGCAGAATATACAAGGTCAGGAGATGAGGATGGAGGTCTAGCAGAATGCACAAGGTCAGGAGATGAGGGTGGAAGTCTTGCAGAATGTACAAGGTCAGGAGATGAGGATGGAGGTCTAGCAGAATGCACAAGGTCAGGAGATGAGGATGGAAGTCTTGCAGAATGTACAAGGTCAAGAGATGAGGATGCAGGTCTAGCAGAATGCAGAAGGTCAGGAGATGAGGATGGAAGTCTTGCAGAATGTACAAGGTCAAGAGATGAGGATGGAAGTCTAGCAGAATGTACAAGGTCAAGAGATGAGGATGGGAGTCTAGCAGAATATACAAGGTCAGGAGATGAGGATGGAAGTCTAGTAGAATGTACAAGGTCAGGAGATAGGGATGAAAGTCAAGGAGAATGTACAAGGTCAAGAGATGAGAAAGGACTTCTAGCAGAATGTACGAGGAAGGCTCAGGTCAAATATTGTTGGAGATCCGTTACTGACAACGTCTCTTTGCTTCCCCGCTCAGCGTTATAAAGATGTGAATAATGAATATAAAGTCTGAAGTAATGTACGGTGTTGTTGTCATTGTTGGTATGGATGGAGTCTCGCCTGAATCTGTACCCCAGTTTTGTCATATACCGGACCTTCTTGTTGTAAACATTCTGAAGAGCGTAATTTTTCTAAGTGTGACATTTTACCAGATCACGGCTACTTCTCAGTTTGCTACGATTTCCAAATCTCAAGGGAGTATGTGCCGATCTCCGTGGCCTAAAGGCTTGCGGACACACTACGTGAGCCGCTTACCACAAGTTGGAAACACAGCGGCGACCGATTTAGAAGCAGACCGTGTCGCGCTGGGGTTTTAACGTGCTTGTATGGGAACCGGTCGTTCAGAAAGCAATGGCAAACTACTGAACGTAAAACTTGCCAAGATATCAACAACAGTAGTAAAATGATGGTGTTGACAGCGATGTTCTGTAAATAGAATATTGAAAAAAAAAAAAAATAAACGGGGGTATGTAATGGATGTAATGAAACAACATCCTTTCCGCCCTAAGCTGAGGTGGATAGGTATCAAATTCATTACCCGTAGATCATCGCGGCATGTGACATCACTGCCATCTTGTCTTTCCAAAATGTGTCGTTAAACTCGAAATGAACAAGTAATGTTATATTCCAGACGAGAGAATGCATCTCGAATTCCCAAAACTTCTTTTCTCTCCACCCCCCCCCCCCCCCCCACCACCACTTTCTGATAATTTCACACGCAATTTCATACGGCCTAATGCCTGCGCCGTGGCGGAGGATTCGGACTCAGTTCGTAATCCCGCATACCTGCTTTCGAAACACATCTGTGGGCGATTTGGCAACAAACCGCCTTACGTTGGTTTTTCTTAATGAAATGGTATGGGTGCCGGTCGTTCAGAAAGCAATGACAAACTACTGAACGTAAACTTGCCCAGGAATCACGAACACCCAAAAAATGCTGGGGTTGACTGCTACGTCCTATTAAGGACATGCAACTAACTTTAAGGCGAACTGGAGAGAGATTATGGGAGCAGCATCACACTGGCCGTCTTCACTTCCCCAAGATATTTCATAGCACCATTTGTACCCTGGGTGGACTTGACAGCCTTGCTCTATTTTAGAAATCGTCCTCAAATCCATGACCAACCAGCCAGCTAGCAAGCGTGTAGCCACTACAGGATCTGCAACATGTAGTAAATGCGGTTAATGTTACGATAAAGGATCTGCAACATTTAGTAGATGCGGTTAATGTTACTGTACAGGATCTGCAACACATAGTAGATGCGGTTAATGTACACAGTGAACAACTAGGGATAGAATTAAATTGTAAGAAGAAAGAAAAACCATAATGTAATATACGGGTGAATGAGAATATTCTTAAACAGGTGAACCGGTACAGCTATCTCAGAACATTTCTAATGGTAGGTACGTTGAAGAGATTAGAACATGAGACGCTATGGCCAATGTGGCCTTTTCCAAGACGGAAAACATACTGACCAATTCATTGATGTCAATTGCAACGAGAAAAAGAATGTTGAAGTGTTGCATAGATCCTACATTTTGGTATGGGTGTGAAACGTGGACAATGAGCAGACAAGCTGAAAAACATCTAATATGTGGTTTCTGAGGAAAGTGCCCAAAATACCATGGACAGACAGAACAACCAATAAGCAAGTCCTACAAAAAGCAACTGAAAACCATAAACTGATTAGATAAATTAGACGTAGACAGTCACAATGTTTTCGACAAGACGTAAACTAGAAAACTTGGTAAGAACTGGCAAGATTAGGGGAAAAGAACAAGGGGAAGAAAGAGAAGTAAATATCTGGATGGCTTGGCCACTTGGACTGGTCGAGATAAGAACATAGAGCTAATCCACGACTCTGGTGATCGCGTAAGATGGCAAAACCTGATCGCCCAAGATAATTGGTATGCCACTTGATGATTACGCTACCGCGGGTCCACTCTTACATACTTTCAGATACCACTCACCCCCCCCCCCCCCCAAAAAAAAAAAAAAAAGAATAATAATCTCAGTGGCCCAGATTGTGATAATGTGTTTTAGTCACCAACACATTTACATAAAAACACTTTGCCAAGCGACGCATTTTAGAGTATGCTACAATCCTTCAGCACAGCCCAAGCGACGCATTTTAGAGTATGCTACAATCATACAGCACAATCCTTTGATTTGGCGCAAGTTGATCGTTTTTCCCGTAATGCTGATAAAGTTTCCCGCGGACAATGCATCGCTAAAAAGGTACGCTTTTCTATTCAGCACAGAATGTTCAGTTTGCGAGAACAGTCCTTAAGGTTTTCTCTTGAAAGAAACTGTGTGTCTAAAAGCTGTTTGACTATCAATGCACACTCCGTGCGCCAAAGTGCTTAGTAATAACTTCAGGATACAAAGACATAAGATCCTCAGAATCTCTGCTTTTTGCTGATGTATATGAAGATTTAGTCTGCGAACATTAGCAACAGCGGACCGAAGATGTTTATCTGTGCATTAAAGAGCCTCCTGAATGATATCAAAGGGTTCGATTGAACAGATGCTATGCCACAGGTTTCAAGTAACAAAGGAGCCTCTTTCGGAATGTTACATTTTCAGCTGTGGGTCTGAGGCGGGAGGCTTCTGCGGCTCAAGTTATTAGCTGCTGAATCAAAAGTTGGTTCAATGAATCATAGAAACGCTGGGGAGGATTGCGGTAGAGTCGATTTGCGATAACCAAACACTACGTCTGGTTTGTTTGATCTTAAGACGGGTACATGATGTTTGCTGGTTGTACTTCTTATAGGCTTCGAGGCCTTTGTCTCCATCTTGTTTTCTTTATAGTAAGGCTAGCCCCATAGCAGATCATCATCATCATGTGTCATGCACATAGGCATTAGTTAAAATAGTGCACATCCTTTGCAGGACGTTGCTGTCAATCCTAGGTATATTTTCCAGGCAATATTTCTGTTAGTAGTTTGCTGTGACTTTTTGAACGAGAAGTCAACTTTTAAGGCCAACCAATGACATGGTTGAGACTAGAAAACTGAGCTGATCCACGACTCAGGTGATCAAGTAAAATGGCGAATCATGACAACCACCCCCCTCCCCCCACGCTTATCGGCATGGCAAATGATGGATGGATAGAATGATGATGTAGGAAGTGAACCCCGTACCCCGCCATGAACGCACTGGAAGTTTAAGAAAGAGCGCTATTATCTTTTCGATCACGTCGACTTCTAAGTTTTAGTTAGGCCTTCGTATATTCTAGACCGCGGCATAAAGAGATGGAATGGCCGGTTCCTTCAATCGCCACCTTTCTTATACCTGACAACTGACATAAAGTGAATTCAATTATTTTATTCACTTTATGCTGTTCTCAGACTTGCACTGGCCGAATAAACACAATCCTATCACTACCAGGGAAATAAATCTTGAACATCGTCTTGAACATTCTGAACATTGTCTGGTAACCATGCATATGGGACTAGACCAATCCCCGACTCCTCTGACCTAAAAAAAAACATTAAAAAACAAAACCTTGTCTACTGGGTATTGAACTCGGACCACTGCCGCGACAGGTGAGCCACTAACCATTATACCATCACCACTTTAAAAGCAGGAGTGAAGACAGGATGTAACAAATGTAAATGGAAAAGCATTAGACATCCCATTATCTATTAGGCTATTCCAGCCGTTGCTATGCAAGCTGAGGGACTTCCTGTTAAATTTTAGACTTCAGTGAAGATAACGTACTCCACATGCCAACAATATCAACTAACATGCACTTAGTATGTCAGCCAAAGTATTATTCGTTAACTCACTTCATATATTTATAACTCTTCAGTATGCATCTGATGAGACACATGGAAACATGCCAGGCAAGAAATCATGCAATATTTAATTTATGACGTCTGTATTTAAATTCACTCAGGGAAAATATGATTTTGACTATCATTATGAGCCTCGCCACAGCCCACGAATCGAAAATCCAGTGTTGTCAATAACCAATCCTCATTCATATTCAGTAGTATTATTATTGCAGGCTGCATCTATACCAATAATAAGTCAACTCCCGTATTTCATGTAATTTCAGAAAAAAATAATATTGACATAGTTGCTTCATAAACAGTTAATGGTTTACATAATTCAGAATAAAACTTCGACTCGCTTCACTCGGCTCCACATAACCCGCACCATCGACGTATACTGGAGATTAGAACGCGTACCTGCAGACAGTTCAAGCCTGACTCCCTTATAACGTACTCATGCAGAAAACAAACATAATATTAAGCCACTAGCAATATGCAGTCATTTAGTTTGACCTGCAGTTTCCACTCTGAATGAGTAGACAGCATTTGTAAGTGGATCTTCACGTTACTCGTCTGGATGTACTCACCAGGACATGGCGGAGGTAAAGGTAATGAGGGCGCAGACTAGCAGGCAAATAATGCACAAATACACACTGGAAGAAGCATTGGCACGGCTGATATAGTCAATGCAGAACGGACTTCTTGGCAGACGCTTATGAATGTAACAGCGGAACTGGTAAAATGATAACTAAACATTTGTTGCAGGAGTGTCCAAGATATCCTGAACAGATAAAACTTATATTTTGACCTAATCTCGCCCCATTTGAGAACAAACTCTATTGAGATGTCAACAAACTCGAATTGACTGTTGCTTTCTATGGACTTACTCACTGTGACATCTGAAGGTGTACGAAGATGAAAAAGAAGTACCGACTCACTAGCTAATGCTGACATTAATCTAACTCTACAAAATCGACTACACAATCGACTACACAATCTGGGAGTGAAGTCCGATCAAGCACGTGAATGTCGTCTTTGAGGTCAGGAAGGTAGATATAATTACCAACACCTCACGGAAACACTGATGAGATGATTTGGGAAGGCTGCTGCATTGGTCGACTTAGCACCCATAGGAATGACCAGTGTGCAGTGACGTCAATTATTTTAAAACAACATAAAATAACCTAACAGCCGTTTAGTGACACATTATAAAAACCAAAGCAGAATTTAAAAGGGACGATAACGTACACAATATGAAACAAAATCTACGAAACATCTCAATGAATAATATTGGAAACATAGATAAATGTTAGCTGTATGTTCCCTTCAGGACATCACAATCAATCGGAGCATTTTGGAGTTGTATTTGATGTTGTAGACAATTTTACCTCAGAAATGAAGAATCTTTTTTTCGCAGTCTTCTATAGGTTGTTTCCCTACAAAATTTCTAACTGTCACATGTTCCTGTGTTTCTCTTCTCAAGATGTGGCCAAAGAAATGACGACTGCATTTTGTTGCTGTTTGTCATAAGCTGTCTTGTTATTTTGTTGCTGTTTCTCATAAGTTGTCCTGTCATTTTGTTGCTGTTTGTCATAAGTTGTCCTGTCATTTTGTTGCTGTTTGTCATAAGTTGTCTTGTCATTTTGTTGCTGTTTCTCATAAGTTGTCCTGTCAATTTGTTGCTGTTTGTCATAAGTTGTCTTTTTGTCATGTTGTTGCTGTTTGTCATAAGTTATCTTTTTGTCATAGTCGGCCCTGTGACGACGGGGTTACCGACGCAATTCGTAAATCTGCGTAGCGCGTTCGAAACACTGCTGCGGACGATTTGGTAACAGATCGCCTTGCGTTTGTTTTCATACAATGGTAGGTAAGCCGGTCGTTTAGAAATCTATGGCAAACTACTGAACGTGAACTTGCCTAGAAATCACAAACATCCAAAAATGCAGGGGTTGACTGCGACGCGCTGTAAAGGATATGCAATTAAATATGTTTTGTAATAGTCGCTTTCAAAATACTATGGTTCCTCTTTTTGTCGAAGTAATTGTCAGCTTTGTTCTGCAAAACTATATAGTTGAGGTCTCGAGGGGTATTGTTTGACTTGTTTACTAATTGTCCAGGATTCATAGCTCTATTTATTTATTGCTGCTCCTCTTTTTCTTCCTCCTCCTCTTCCTAGTCCTCCTCCCCCTGCTGCTGCTCCTGCTGCTGCTGCTGCTGCTACTGCTACTAGTACTACTAGCTACAACAACGATCATGACAACGACCACGACAACAACTAACAATTTACTACTACTACAACCATCACCACTACCACCACTAGTATACTGCTACTACTACTGCTGCTGCTGTTGCTGCTGTTACTGCTGCTGCTACTACTACTATTACTGCTGCTACTACTACTACTGCTACTACTACTGGAGCTGCTGCAGCTGCTACAACTACTACTAATACTACTGTTACCACCACCACCACCACCTCTACAACTACATCTACAACAACAAATGAGCTAACACAACTTCAAATCATCCCAGATGAGTGATACAGTTAATCACCTCCAGAAACAAACTCATCTAAGCGTGTGTACGGACACAACCGCCATCACTACCCTACAACATCCCACAGACAACGAGACACCAGCGTTTCCCTTGACTCTCCAGAGCTTCCTTCAGATCACCCAGTCATTAAAACAGATCCTCCTACTCTGACAACAACTCTCAGCTGAGCCCAAACTGGAGAATTTCCGAAAGTTCTTTCAATAGATCATGGCTAGCAATCTCGGATTCATTCATTATTTATTAGGTGGCCAGAATTTTCCCTCGCCGTGAACCAATTTATGTTATTAGAGGAAAGTTACATTAAATTAGCACAGCCCTGTGCAACAAAGCGTGACCATTTATCTGGTCACTAATTATCGTTAGTTGTAGGAATTCTACTTCACCATGTGTTTATCGTTTTGAGCGGAGACAGCAGACGCACGCCTTGAATATACTAGATCTGTGATCGTTTAGGCTGGTAGCGGGAAGCCTTATTGTACTAGGCCTGTGACAACTTTTCGACTCGCACATCTAGTCTTGTATATACTCATCATCATTAAGAGCCATACCAGCTGGCGTAGTTGTTCATGACTCTCCTTAGATCTAGGTGTTTGGTGTTCTGGATCAACTCTGTTGATGATATTCCTTCATGCCACCGTCTTAATCCACACAGCATCATTTCTCTTGGGCTGCCTCAAACTCTCTTCACCTCAATCTTTCCAGTTGTAACGATGTTCTCCAATTCCTCTCTTCTCATCACATGACCAAAGAAAGCTGTTTCGTCTTTTTCTTACTGTTGTATGTAATGTTCTAGTTTCAGGCAGTCGTTGTTAGTTACTTTGGCAGTCCAAGGAATTCGTGAAATTCCCCTCATGAACCGCATCTCTGTTGCTTCTAAGTTCTTCCTAATTTGTTCATTTACATTCCAAGATTAACTGCCATACAGCAAAATAGGTTCTATATCGCACTTCAGCACTCTCTTTCTTACATTCAATGATAGTGACTTATTGCATATATTCCGAGTAGAATACTGTCGTAGTTTAACAAGTTAATCGTATGTTCTTTACAAGACGTCACAATGAACCCCACCATTGTTTTTGGCTGATTGTAATTTCTTGGCCAACTTTTACGTTGAGTAGTTTGCCATTGCTTTTTCAACGTGCATCGAAATCAACTACCTGCTTCCAAATGGACTGCAGCTGATATCAACCCCTCGACTCGCAATGTTAGAGAATTGTGAAACGCGTTCATTCCCTCTAAGCCGCAGCTTATTAAGCAAAGTAAGGCTCCCTTGCCAGTCTTCCTGGTCTAGGGGTTACACGACTTTCTCCGTAATTCCGTGTACTCTTGTGAGAAACGTGACGTCCGCGACAATCGGTAGCAGTTCTCTCCGCGTCGGTAACTTACGGGGTATGTGAGCCGGTCGTTCAGAAAGCAATGGCAAACTACTGAGCGTAATCTTGCCAAGAAATCAACAATCAGCTGAAAGATGCTGATGTTGACAGCGATGTCCTGTAAAGGATATGCGAAGAAAGGGTCCCTTTCCCGCGCCTTAATGCGTATTGGGCATATGGCGATAGATACACATTTTTATAGACCAATCAGCGCTGCAATATCATTTCGGCCATCTTTACTTCCAAACACATTTACTGCCACCTTTTATAGACTGTCGACCTGGGAGCTCCGGTGAATTTTAAAAAGCCGTCTCGATATGGATTCGAACTCATGACCACTGGGCCTGCAAGAAAGCGTCCAGTGACAGCCCTATCGCAGGGCCATTGAATATGTTAAGCATGTGATAATTTTAACAATATAGTGCATTCACAAATATTTTCCCCCGTATAAAAATCCATAACGCAGTAACCAACTGAGGGAAAATGATGAGATTTAGCATATAACCTAATTATAATGGAGAACTTGGTGGTAACTTGCAAGATTGAGGCGAAAAAAAAAAACAAGGGCAAGACAGAGAAGTATATACATGGATGGCTAGGCCACGTGATATGGTCGACACAACAGAACTAATGCACGACTCTGGTGATCGTGTGAAATGGCAAAACAAGACCATCCACGCGTATCGGCATGGCACATGATGGTGATGATGAACAAAAACATTTTTGTTCTGGAGATTGTACAGCAGATCTAAATGTTTGTTTATATGCGGTATTTAATTTACTGGTCAGAGATGAAGAGCACATTATAAAATGTATTACATCTTCACATGGAAACATCAGTGTTCAATAATTAATATTCTCCATGGTGCACGAGCCGGTCTACCTGGCCTAGAAGTTAACGTCTTTCTCAGTAATCTAGTATATTCTCGTGAGTAACGTTACCTGCGTGAGAATCGGTGGCGGTTCTCGCCACGTTGGTAACTTACGGGATATGTGAGTCGGTCGCTCTGAAAGCAATGGAAAACTACTGAGCGTAATCTTGCCTAGTACATCAGCTGAAAAATGCTGATGTTGACTGCAACGTCCTGTAAGGGATATGAATAAAAAAAAAAACATGGTGCACGAGCATTTCCTTATAAGAAGAACGTCACATCGTGTAACGGAAGTATTCAGAGGAGACAACTGTAAAACAAGTTTGTTAGCGAGAATTCAATATATTTTCGCCAAAATATCAAATAAATTTCGCCGTTTTTCATGATTGTTGTTTTCTTTGGGTCTATTAAAGACATATTGGTTGGGAGTAAATATAAGCCGGAGGGTAAAATTTAATAACGATGCAACAGATAATTGTTTTTAAAAAATTGAACGTGAATGAGGGCACATATTTGTGAACGCACTATAGTCCGTACGACTTTTGAATATACTAGGCCTGTGACAAACTTTTATACTCTGATACGTCACTAGTGAATATACTAGGCCTGTGACAAACTTGTATACTCTGACAAGTCACTACTGAATATGCTAGGTCTGTGACAACTCTTAGACTGGCCACTTATTCCTGCGTGAACCAGGCCTACAATATATAATAGTCCTAGCACTTCACACGCCCACAAGTAGATCCCTGGTATGGGGCATGTTGTTCTTTATTCTTGTGTGTGTGTATGACACATTTCATACGTCTAAAAATTTGATTCAGATAAAATCATCTTCAACTAGTTTGGAACCAGTTAAGTTTAAATTTAGAATCCGACGTCACACATCCAAGCCACTTCGACCCACTTGTGGTCTAGAAAGAGTTAACTAGGGATTTAAAAAAAAAGACACGTCATAGGCTAGCTTTAATATTAATAATTATAATATAATAAGGTAAAATCGTGTTTATAATTTCCTTAATAACGTGTTTTTCATTTGCCTGTTCCACAGCGGCTTTGGGTGTTTAAGAAGATGGTGATTTGGGGACATGACATGGCTCCAACCTGACTAATACTGATTAAAATGACACATGACATGACAGGTGTTTGTTAAATTACGAAAGATGTTTGAAGACAATGAGTAGACAAGCTGAAAAAAAAAAAAAAAACATCTGGTGGTTTCTGGATAAAATGCACAGAATATAATGGACAGACAGAAAACCAATGAACAAGTCCCAAAAGAAGCATATCAAAACAGTAAAAAGATTAGATAAATTAGACGCGGACAGTCACAATTTGTTGGGCAAGTTATGAGAAGGCATAAACTAGAGAACTTGGTGACAACTGGTAAAATTGAGGGGGAAAGAACAACGGGAATCCAGAGAAATAAATATCGAGATGGCTTGACCACGTGGCATGATCGCCCCTTTATGCTCCGTTCCTCTGCCAGTATTTGATGTGTTAGATGCATGTATGTGTCAATCAACTCGCAAATAAATGATGTCCTTTTTTATGGCGAAGGATTCTTCTCTTTATGTGAATTTTAACTAATGATAAATCAAAAGTGTCGGCTATGTCATGTGGTTTCAACATTACATCTTTTGTTTGTTTGTTTGTTTGTTTGTTTGTTTTTTGAGGTTGTCGTTTTCTCACTTTGAACTTCAGCGCAGTCCATATTAGACAGACTTTTGCCTGTGGGTTAGTTTTCCCTATTACCAAACTTCTGAGGTACTTGTAATTTACGACCCCCAAGTCAAGGATGAGAAGTCAATATTTAAGTTCGACTGACAGGTGTAGGGGTTGAACCCGCTACCTCGCCATCGGTGCACCGTAAGTTTAAAGAGCCTTCGCTCTTATCATTTGGGCCACGCTGAGCCAATTAACTTATTATACAGTGAATATTTCAAAACTAAAACCATGACAACAATTAAGCTAAGAATATTTTATACACAAAGCACAAGACACACGACAAACAGAGACAAAATACAGAAGAGACATAATAAACAGAGAGACAATATAGAAGAGACGCAACAGAGACACAATACAGAAGCGACACGACAGAAGCACAATACAGAAGAGATACGACAGAGACACAATACAGAAGAGACACGACAGAGACACAATACAGAAGAGACATGCCAAACAGAGACACAATGCAGAAGAGACACGACAGAGACACAATACAGAAGAGACATGACAGAGACACTATACAGAAGAGATATGCCAAACAGAGGCACAATACAGAAGAGACATGCCGAACAGAGACACAATGCAGAAGAGACATGACAAACAATGACACATTTCAGAAGAGACATGACAAACAATGACACAGTACAGAAGAGACACGACAAACAATGACACATTTCAGAAGAGATACGACAAACAATGACACATTTCAGAAGAGACATGACAAACAATGACACAGTACAGAAGAGACACAACAAAGAGAGACACAATACAGAAGAGATACAACAAACAGACACGAAAAACAGAGACACGACAGAGACACAACAAACAGAGACACTCACCAGCATCAACGTCGCCTTTCCTCTTGTTGTTGTTATTATTGTTGTTATTTCCAACACCCATGATGCTGCTGATGTTGAACCCACCGGCAGACCCCACACTGCCACCGCTGCCATTGGGCCCCGATCCTCCCCGTGGGGTCCCATCACTTGTAGGCGAAGAGGACGCGTGGGTACCCATGTTGCTTCCATCACTCCCCATACAAGAGGGACTATCATCGTGAGCTTGTGGGCTGGTTGACTTGGCTCTGTCGTTAGCTTTATTCCGCACGATTCTGCAAAAAGAAGAAACAAACGTTCAACAAATGATGCGATTATTAAAGTCTTCCTGTCGTGGTCTTTCTCACACATACATTCCCTTTGGAGAGATCAATTTGGCACTTAATTGACTCAGTGCCAAACAAATTGTAGGTTTGAACCAAACATGGTACACATCGTGTGTCAGGTCATAGTCAGATATGACTGAGCTACCGTATGACAGTAGACGGTACTTCTTACTGTTAACTCCGAATGTTGGGCGGCGTTTACCAAACCCGACACTCCACATTGTGTCAACGGCTTCGGGTGGAGGAGCGCATTTGGGAGGGCACAAACCTTATACTGGTGCAAAGAAATGCAACCTAAAGACAAAATGTCATGGCAGGGTAGACCAGGCCCTAAGCCTTGGTTGGCAGCTGGTCTAGGATCAAAGCTACGACAGGCGGATAGTTAGAGCATTGCTTTGCAGACCCAACAGCTTCTGCAGCTTATCTTGTTCAAGGTCTATTGTTGTTACCATTCCTCTGGAGTGAGCCAGGCAGGCCGAGAGAGGGATCATGCTGCATGGGCAACACACGGTCTCTATATTTCAGCCCAGACTTTGTGCTATGCAGAGGTATAGCTCCATCCCTGGTCTTAACCGGTCTCGAAATCAAAGCGAGAAGTAGCAGTTACGGGTATACAATCAAATGAACAAGGAGTATGCTTAGTAAGGCGGAGAAAGGAATGTTTCGTGTGAAATGGCTCATCTCGCTTCAGAGGTCACAGATTGTGAGATTTGTATTTTTTTCTTTTAGCCCTGGCCATGCGAGAGTGTGGTGGATTGAACAGGATGATAGGCTGGCAGGGAATGCACCTCTTGGTGGTAGATTACCTATGGACAAGGGAGAGGTGACAGGGAGCCTGTGGGACCAAGTAGAGAAGGTGGTGGAACAGACTGAGAACCCATATATGGAAAGAATGAGATTGCGGTTATACGGCAGGGGTTCTGGGAGAATATCAAAATTGAGAGCAAACTTTCAATCAGATAGCGGTGGCAACGATTAGCATTTTGACTCTTCGCTGGCTGTTGAACGAGGGGACAGATCGCGTATGGAAATATCCTGAGTGCAGTAATGTCAGTTCTTAGCTCAACTCAACAACTCAACATGAACATGTACTGTAAATTTCCGTTCACTGAACATTGAGATTGCGGCAGATGCCACAAAACCACACAAATAACACGATGATACTAGTATGGATATATATCGTCCTTCTGTCCAAATAGGAGGTTATATTTGGCGATATATTATCCTTTTGTACTGAATCAGTTAAGATCTTTATTAAGTTTCCATTGAGGCTATTGACACAGGGAACTGCCATCTCATCTCATATCATCTAATCTCATCAGGTTCCTCTTGTTCCTTGCGGTGTCGAGGTGAAGCATAAACAGCGGGAGTGTGGGCTTCATATATCGAGGTTCCCATGGAAAGGGAACTGTATTCTGCGCGTAATATGAAGACCTCGCAGCTCCGTTGCAGGAAACTGCATTCACATCCAGTCCCTATTAGCCGCTTACGATTTACGAGGAAATTTTACCTTCATCAGGCTTCTATAGCTTTCTGAACAAGAAGTCAAAATTTAAGTCCAGTTGACCGGTGCGTGGAACGAACCCCCTACATCGCAGTCAGAAGAGAAGTCGGCTGTTCACAAAGTAATTGCTAACTACTGAACGTTATGTTGCCTATAAAATTACAAACAAGTAATAAATGATGTGGTTGATTGCGACGTCTGGTAAACGGTATGGAGCTAACTATCCAGGACTGAGCCTATGATCATTGAGTTGTAACAGCGCAAGAAAGAATTGTGACATATAATGATTCTGAAAGGGGCAGCAACCATTTAACAAAGGGACGGAACTGATTCGGAAGGGTTACATCTCCGCTATAAGGATAAGTACTCAGTGACTTGGCTTGCTTCAGTGCTAAAGAGTATAAACTCATTAGCTAGGGAGGCAAGACAGCACGGATGAATGAAACAAATACAGTCGCTTCGGGTGAGAGAAGAGGCAAACACATGCCAGTTTTGGGGAGCGATTGAATGATCCTCGGGGAATGAGGTAACGAGAGAAATATGAGAGAGAAATATGAAGAGGAAAGTGTGAAAATAATACTCAGCATAAATCAACAAGAGTGAAAAACCAACATTTGCAATTTGAAGAAAGAATAAGAGGAAAGGTTGTGATGTGAGGGAGGTAGGGTGGAAGGGACGGAGGTACGGAGGGAGTGAGAGGGGCACCGTTAAGTACAAAGTGTTTGAAGTGAGTAGACACAGGGAAGTATGGAATCGAATTTAACAAAATAGATCATCATCATCATCATCATCATCATCATCATCATCATCATCATCATCATCATCATCATCATCATCATCATCATCATCATCAACATCATCATCATCATCATCATCATCTGGTGCCTTGTCGAAATGGCGATATGGGATTGTGCTTCTCCATAACTCGGAATCTCCAAAAGAATGTATCACTTCCTGCGCTATTATTTGTCCATGCCATAATGAAATGTTGAGGGAGGGCGGTAGCACAGTGGCTATGTTTGGCATATGGTGAGTTCCTTGATACAGAACAAGCCAAAGCCATTTATATCTTGTTGTTCTCATTAATCGTTTATCTGTCTCTGTCAATCTCCAATTGTAATGTTATTGACCACTGTATGTTTTTATGATGCTGTGTATCTGTATCTCTTTCATTCTCGAACAGCAATTCTGTTGACAAAATTACTTGTTCTTTTCATGATTTCTACCTTGTTTACATGTGTCTGTTTCATTCTCCGGTTGTAACTTTATTGACTGTTGCGTATTCTTCTCCTTTTTATCCCTTGCATATCTGTGTCTGTGTCATCCTTGAATAGTAACGCTGTTGGCGCCTGCTTGCTATTTTCATAGACTGTACCGTGTATACCTAATACGGTTTAATTTTCCGGTTGTAACTTTAATGGCCGTTGTTTGTGCCTCTCATTCTTCGTATCTCTGTTTCATTATTCTACTGGACTTTTATTGACTGCCGTCTGTTCTTCGTATTCTCTGTATGTCTGTGTCTGACTGAGTGACTGATCGTTGTTATACTGACTGCTATTTGTTGTGACATGACCAGGTTTATCTGTGTCTGATTCAATCACTGATTGTAGTTGTAGTAGTAACTGCTATTTATCGTCCACAGACTAAACCTTTAGAAGAATTCTGTATTTATTGCAATCCCAAAGAAATCAGGAGACTTGGAATGCGATCAGTATCGAACAATTAGTATAATGAGCCATATCACGAAGATTTTGCTGAGAATTATCATGCAAAGAGTTAAGAAGAAATTACAACCCGAAATAGGAGAAGAAAAATGTGGGTTTGTAGAAGGCAAGGGCACAGTAAATGCTGTGTACATGCTCAGAACAGTAATTGAACGTTCTGTAGAAGTTAAAAAGACTTACACCTTTGCTTTATTGACTACACAAAGTGAGACATGTCGACATGATAAGGAAGCTTGAAGATCTACAAATTGATGGAAAAGACCTTAGACTTCTAAAAATATATATATTGGAAACAACAAGCTGCCATAAAAACTGATAATGCAGTAGGTCAAAATCAGCCTATTAAGAGAGGTGTGAGACAGGGCTATGTGATGTCTCCAAATCTTTATTCCTTGTACAGTGAAAATATTTTCAGAAATATAGAAGATATGGAAGGAATCAACATTGGGGGACGATACATGCTGGAGGTCCCGGGTTCAAGCCCCAGTGAGGCCGGGATTTGTTCACGTGGACTTCTAGTAACAATATTTCCCCTGGTAGTGAACTCGGAAGCTCATGTGTATTGTTGCGCACGTAAAAAATCTCTTGGCAGTTGGAAATCGAAAAAGAGTAGTCTAACGGCGCTGCCCGAACAAAATTTCGAGTTAAAAATATACCCAAAGTATTTCAGTATCCTCCCCGGTTCTACAGAGTTCGTGCACTAAGCTGAGATTCTCCGGACTCAGGCTAGAGTTAAGAGTAGAACGGAGCACTTAGGGTTATACTCGTGTGCCGTGATGTTGATCCGTCGGCTAAACTAAACTAAACTAAACATTAATAACATTAGATATGCAGACGATACAGTCTTGATTGCAGACAATGAACAGGATCTGCAACATTTAGTAGATGCGGCTGTTACACACAGTGAACAGTTTGGGTTAGAATTGAATTGTAAGAAGACACAGATTGTGGTCGTCACTGGGAAGAAGCAAATACCGCAATGTAATATACAAGTATATGGGCATATTCTTAAACAAGTGAATCGGTACAGTTAACTCGGAACAGTCATAAAATCTGATTGGAGATGCCTTGAAGAGATTAGAACAAGAATTGCCATTGCGAAGGTAGCCTTTTGCAAAATGAAACTCATACTGACCAATAAAATGTTATCAACGAGAAAAATGAGCGATGAAGTGTTATATAGAACCTATACTTTTGTATGGATGTGAAGCGTGGACAATGAGGAGAAAAACTGAAAAACATCTGATGGCTGTGAAAATGTGGTTTCTGAGGAAAAAGCAAAAAATACCATGGGCAGACAGAAAAAGCAATGAACAAGTCCTTCAAGAAACAAATTAAGATCGTAAACTGATTAGAGACATTAGACGTATACATTCAAATTTTTTGGGCATGTTATGAGAAGAAATGTTGAAGAACTTTGTGACAACTGGCAAGATCGAAGGGAAGAGACCAAGGGCAAGACCGAGAAGTAAATACCCGGATGGTTTAGCCACGTGGCATGGTCGAGAAAGAAACACGGATCTGATCCACGACTCTGGTGATCGAGTGAGATGGCAAAACATGACCGCCCACGCTTATCGGCATGGCACATGATGGATGGATGGATGGATAGATGGATGGATGGATGGATGGAGGTTTACTGATCCACATATGATTTTAATGAAGACCAACCTGGTTGACATTTTGGTGCTAGTATGCGCTTCCTACACTCTGCCACCCTGACCTTTTCTGATATTCTATATCTATATTCTAATATACCTATAATGGCAACCTACAATAACTAGTTGCCCATACAGAGGCTGTAAAATGTACGATACGTTTCCAAACGTCCTCTAATGTAACTAAGGCAATTAATGAATCACCAAACAAAAAAACACACCAAAAAAAAAAAAAACCAAAAAAAAAAAAAAAACGAGAGCTTTACT
Organism: Cepaea hortensis; assembly: GCA_963921405.1. Taxonomy (NCBI): domain Eukaryota; kingdom Metazoa; phylum Mollusca; class Gastropoda; order Stylommatophora; family Helicidae; genus Cepaea; species Cepaea hortensis. The sequence goes on along the minus strand of OY992880.1, from coordinate 126,652,241 downwards.
AGAACACGATTTTTTTTGTTTTGTTCGCATGTCCTTTACAGGACATCGCTGTCTACATCAGCATACTTTAGCTGATTGTTGATTTCTTGGCAAGATTACGCTCAGTAGTTTGTCATTGATGTCTGAGTGACCAGCTCAAATACCCTGTAAGCTAACGACGCGAAGAGAACCACTACCAAATTCCCACGCACGTCACGTTACTCACGAGAGTATACGGGATTACGGAGAAAGTCGTGTAACTCCTAGACCATGTAGTCCGGCCAGAACACGATTACAAGTAACAAGATGGACCTCGCGACTAAAGCCTTCGTCAGCACAGAATAAACAAACACAAACCGACACACTAACACACTACACGAACAACACTACATGAAAATATGAAGGTTACTTATCTGTATCCTTGTTTGGCTGAATACGTCTCTAATGTAACTAAGTAAAGTAAATGGCTCTTTTCCATGCATAGATTTGTATTGTGTATATGGTACCAGCATAATATTTTTGTATAGAACGATGAGCACTCGATATGTGATGTGGTTAAATTCACAACATTTTGTATAGAACGATGAGCACTCGATATGTGATGTGGTTACATTCACAACATTTTGTATAGAACGATGAGCACTCGATATGTGATGTGGTTAAATTCACAACATTTTGTATAGAACGATGAGCACTCGATATGTGATGTGGTTAAATTCACAACATTTTGTATAGAACGATAAGCACTTGATATGTGATGTGGTTAAATTCACAACATTGTATATAGAACGATGAGCACTCGATATGTGATGTGGTTAAATTCACAACATTTTGTATAGAACGATGACCACTCGATATGTAATGTGGTTACATTCACAACGCCGCCTTATCTTCCTAGAACATTTTCTGGTTCCCATTTTAAGCTGGTTAGACTTGGAAGCCCAGGTTGATTAAAACAAGCAAATGTCTGGACTACCTGCCTGCCTGCCTGCCTGCCTGCCTGTCTGTCTGTCTGTCTGCCTGCCTGCCATTATGATCTACGTACCCGTCTTTTGCTTGCCTGTCTGTCTGTCACTCTGTCTGTTTGTTTGTCTGTCTGGCAGTTTGATCTGTCTGTCTGTCCAAACATACAAATCCATGCATCCATCCATGCATAACCAACCTAGTTATCTACCCCCTGCCGATCTAACTACCTAACGAACTTCATAATGTCTCTGTGTAAAAATATCTGGCTTTCTGTTTGTGTGTCTGTCCGTCCGTCAAAACACATTCATCCATACGCCTACCTACATATTTGAACATCTACTGACAGGGTTGTCTGTTCGACCAAATGTATCCATCCATCCATCCATCCATCCATCCAATCATCCACCCGTCCGTCCATCCATCCATCCATCCATCCATCCATCCAATCATCCACCCGTCCGTCCATCCATCCATCCATCCATCCATACATCCATCCATCCTATCATCCACCCGTCCGTCCCCAATACACTTACCTACATACCTGTCAACATAACAACTGAGCTATCTGTCTGTTTATCTGTCTCACGGGGAAACATTGACCTGGGCTTCGCCGCATATCCAGCCTAACATTTGCACAGAATACCACTTACCTGGGCTTGGCTGTAGATCCAGCCTAACATTTGCACAGAATACCACTTACCTGGGCTTGGCTGTAGATCCAGCCTAACATTTGCACAGAATACCACTTACCTGGGCTTCGCCGCATATCCAGCCTAACATTTGCACAGAATACCACTTACCTGGGCTTGGCTGCAGATCCAGCCTAACATTTGCACAGAATACCACTTACCTGGGCTTGGCTGCAGATCCAGCCTAACATTTGCACAGAATACCACTTACCTGGGCTTGGCTGCAGATCCAGCCTAACATTTGCACAGAATACCACTTACCTGGGCTTGGCTGCAGATCCAGCCTAACATTTGTACCGGGATATATTGTGTTAAGTATAAGCGACCGGTGTGATACCCCTCATGCGCCCATTGGTTATAAAAAGATGGGGCTCGCATCATAAACTCAATAAACTCCTATTTAAAACAAAAAAACTAACCCTCCCGAACAGAGTATATATTATTGAGACTAAATAAAGAGGAACCCGATATACAATTTGACCAAATCAAGTAAAGATCACCAAGGAAATCGCCACCCCCCCCCCCCCCCCAAAAAAAATACAAACAAGGACTCGCTAAGAAACGATCTACAGCTGCAAAGAAGCAACTGCTTTGTTCCTATGTCACCCACAAGAAGCTACTATAAAGAATGTATCTGACTGAAATGAGATACAGAAATCTCCAGATGAAAATATAGCCACCACATCAGAAGTCTAAAGATCTGGGAAGAAATCACAAAGACACCAAAACTGGCGCAGTGCACAAAGAACATCGGGCCACTAAAGAAGACATTTTGCCAGCGCTGTTAGATACCCCATCGAGTTACCGATTGTGGCAATTAATGACAATACCTCCAGCGCGGGAGACGAGTTCTCTAACCTGTCACCAGTTTGGGCTAGTGGGGGAATTGGCTGTGAGATGAATTCAGCATGGCTTGTCTTGCCAGTTTGGCCCCCAGACTGTTTCTAGGAACGCTTCATTACATCCTGTTGTGGATCGCTGTGAAAAGTGACCAAATTAAGTGAAAACTAGAATTCTCATTTGTCATCCGGCCGCCAAATTCACTCCGCTGATTTATAACATTGAACTGTCTGTGTCTAGAAATGAGTGGAACAATTCGTGGACAAGTTAACGGTCTATGTCTTTCGTTTTATAAATAAACAGGCATGTATTGTTTGACGCTCAAACAAGTAGATGAAGGGAGTAGGGACCAGAGGACGCACTAGACAATATAAAAATTGAAAGCTATAAATACCGACCGGGATTCGAACCAGTCACCTCCAAAAGACGACAGCGCCTCGCTGTAGGAACATGTGTACTTTGGCGCACGACCGAGTAGATACTGCGCCAATCAGCCAATCAGGCAACAAACCAGTCAATCATGCAACCAACCAGTCAATCATGCAACCAACCAACCGGTTAACCAACCAACGAGTCAATCAATCAGTCAACCAAACAATCAACTAAGCAACCAACCAAGCAACCAACTAACCAACCAACCAATCAGTCAAGCAATCTATCTACCAACAAATAAATTAATAAACGAATCAATGAATGATTTATTACTAAATACATCCTACGAAAAAAAAAAAAAAAATCCTTTTGCCCGAACGCGCTACTTCCTTAACGCATTATAACATAGCTAAGTCTGTGCCGAAACGCAACACTAACCCACATTTTATCTTAGCTCAAGTTTGTGCTCAACTCGTCGCTAACCCAACACATTATATCTCAGCTAAAGTCTGTGCACAACTCGTCACTAACCTAACACATTATATCTCAGCTCAAGTTTGTGCTCAACTCGTCGCTAACCCAACATATTATATCTCAGCTTAAGTCTGTGCCCAACTCGTCACTAACCTAACACATTATATCTCAGCTCAAGTTTGTGCTCAACTCGTCACTAACCTAACACATTATATCTCATCTAAAGTCTGTGCACAACTCGTCACTAACCTAACATTATATCTCAGCTCAAGTCTGTGCACAACTCGTCACTAACATAACACATTATATCTCAGGTGGGGATGTGTGTCAGGGATGTGTGTATGGGCGGGGAGATTGTACGTGGGTTGGGATGTTTGTGTATATGGGTAGGGGTGTGTGGTTAAGGGATGTGTGGCTGGGGGATGGGTGGGTGGAGGATGTGTGGTTGGGTAGAGGATGTGTGGGTGGGTGATTGTATATGAGTAAGGGTGTGTGGTTAAGGGAGGTATGGTTGGGGGATGGGTGGATAGAGGATGTGTGGGTGGGTAGAGGATATGTGGGTGGGTGAGAGTGTGTAGGTTAGGAGATGGTGGGGGATGTTTGTAGGGGTGGGCTCGGTTTCTGTGAGTGGGCTGGGGAGATGGGAGATTATGTTGCTGGGTGCGGAATTTGTGTGTGGGTAGGTGCGGAATATGTGAGTTGACGGGGAGATGTGTGTGTTTGTGGGGAATGTGTGGCTGAGAAATGTGTGCTTGGCTGGGTGATTGGAGGTGTGTGGGTGGAGGAGGATATGTGGGTGAGTGATTGTTGGTGGGTAATGGGACGGGTAGAGGATATGTGTGTAGGTGGGTGGATATGTGTGGGTGGGGGATGTGTGGGTTGGGGAATGTATGTGTGCTTGGGGTGTGGGTGTATGGGGTGGGTGGTGGGTGAGAGGTGTGTGTGGGTGGGGAGATGTGTAGGTGTAGGGATGTGGTGGATGGGTAGGGACATGTATGTGTGTGTGGGTTATGTGTGTGGTTGGGTGGTGGAGTTGTAGTGGGAGATGTGTGGGTGGGTGGTTGATGTGTCTCATAACATAGTAATATGCATTGTTTCTCTCTCTCTCTCATCATGTTCCTCTTGTACCTTGCGGTGTCGAGGTGAAGTATAAACTTCGTGAGAGTGCCCGGTTATGGGCTTCGTATATCGACATTCCCATGGATTCTGTTATTCCCTCCGTCCAGCGTTTACGTGGTCGGCCTCTTCCTCTGTTTCCATCTGGTCTGTACGTCATTGCCTGTTGTGGCATGCTGTTGACTGGTAGCCTACTTCCATGGCCAAACCATTTGACTTGCTGCTTTCTAATAAAATCTAGAGCAGCTTTAACCCCCACTTTAGTCCTGATTTCTTCATTTCTGATCTTATCTCTTCTTGATACGTTGAGTATTCTTCTCAGGAACCTCATTTCTGTTGTTGTGATTTTTCTTTTCTCTTCTTCTGTCATTGTCCAGGTTTGGCATTGGTAGCACAGAGTTGGTAGGAAGATTGTGTTGTAAAGTGCTTTCTTAGTAGTTATTGATACATGTTTGTTCTTTAGTATTGGTGCCATTTGTCCAATGAGTTGATTTGCCTTATTGCACCTATTTTCGATCTCGTCTTCTGATCTGCCATTTGATGATATTATACTTCCTAGGTACTTGAAGCTCTTTACTTGTTTCAAGGGATGTTCGTTTAGGTGAATTGTTGCTGTTTGTTCTTCTTTAGTTATAGTCATTACCTCTGTTTTGCTTGTGCTAATTTTCATGTTATGTTCCCTACACATTTCGTTTAGACTATTCATGTGGTCTTGTAATTCAGCTTCTGATTTTGCTATTAGTGCTTGGTCGTCCGCAAACAGGAGTTCTCTAATGGTTAGATTTGCAGATGGTTCTTCTTCTGTGTTCTCGTCATGCGGTATTCTTGCTGTCTCTGCTTGGCTGGTTTCTTTACATATGTTGTCTATATATGTTATGAACAAGAGAGGGGACAGGACACAACCTTGTCGTACTCCAGATCTTATGGTGAAGGGTTCTGAGTGTCCTCCAGTTGCTCTCACTATGCATTCACTGTTGTCGTATAAACTTCTACATAGGTTTGTTAGATGTGTACTCACTCCATATTGTTTAAGGATTTCCCACAGCTTGTTTCTATCTACCCTATCAAATGCCTTTTCTTGGTCAACAAAGGCTAAGTAGAGTGTTTCATTGAATTCAATTGATTTTTCTATAAGTTGTCTAAGAGCAAAAATGGCGTCTGTGCATCCTTTGTTTTTCCTAAATCCAAGCTGCGTTTCGCTTAGCTGGGGTTCTAAAGTAGTTCGTAATCTTTTTTCAAGAATTTTGCAAAATATTTTCCCTGTATGACTCAACAGTGAAATGCCTCTGTATTGTGTGCAATCTCTTTTGCTGCCTTTGTTTTTCCAAATTGGGATAATTATGGCGTTTCCCCAGTCTCGTGGTGTCTGTTGTTCTACCCAAACATGGTTGAATAGTCTATGTAGCCAAGCTGTTCCTACTTCCCTTGCTGCTTTAATTAGTTCATTTGGTATTTCATCCTGTCCTGGTGATTTGTTCAATGGGGCTAATCTGATGGCTTCTATAATTTCTTCTTTTAGTATGTCTGGTTCTAGTTCCTCGGTGACATCTGTGTAGGTCTCTTGAATTCCTGTGACATCTGATGGGATGTTGAGAAGTTGTTCGAAATACTGCTTCCATCTTATTAGGATGTGTTTTTGCTCACTTATTGGTTCTCCATTTTCGCTGTTAATTATTTCAGTTGGGTCAAAGGGTACTCCTCTGGTTCGCATTGCACTTATCTTTTTGTAGAAGTTTCTGGTTGCCTCCTTGTAGTTTTTATTTAGGGTTTCTCCATACTCTTCCCAGTCTTTCTGTTTTTCCCTCTTTACTATTCTACTCACATGTCTTCTCGATATTCTGTATTCTATGAGATCACATTCCTGTTTGCTCTTCAACCACTTTTTATATTTTTCCTTTTTTCTTTTACCGCTTTCTTTACTTCTGCGTTCCACCAACTTGTTATTTTCTTTATCCGTGTTTTGCATTTTTTCGTGGTTCCGCATGTTATTTTTGCAGTATTTAAAACGCTTGATTTGAACGTCTCCCATTCTTCTTCCACTGTTTTTCTTTCCGTAGGTAATTTTACAAAGAGTTCAGTTAGTTCTTTCTCATAATTTTCCCTTACTGCCTCGTCTTTAAGGTTTTTTAAGTTTACTGATTCGCATGGCATGTATTTTCCTGCTTTTTGTTTTCTTCTTCTAATGGTTCTTATTGTGGCAACGACTGCTTTATGATCTGTGTTTATACTGAAATTGGG
>OY992880.1:126638067-126640567 GCA_963921405.1 Cepaea hortensis | reverse complement strand
AATCAACATTGTACAAAACCGCCGAAAAATCAGAATTAGTGACCGGAGAAACGGGATGACGGCGGGAAATAGGGCCAAATGTGAAGTCTTTGACAGGACAGCAATGGAGCTGGACGGACGCAGATGGCCGCTCATTAACGGAGGGGTTGAAATGAAGCCGGTTGAGAAGACCGAAGAACAGAAATCAACGGACCCCAGCAAGTGAGGTGTCTGAGTAGGGTAACTGCAAAGGGTAATGAGCTGCGGAGTCTTGTCAAATGTAGCGTTCCAACATTCTGTGCGTGTATAGAACTTAGAAAGACGCCGCAAGAAAGAGATTACACTTCTTCTTTCTCCTTGCTGATGTTCATAAGTTGGTTGATTAATTAGTTAATTAATTGCTTTCTTAGTTATAGCTGGGCTTCTTGGCGACGTAGAGCGGGCGTGTGGTGTGTGTGTGTGTGTGTGTGTGTGTGTGTGTGTGTGTGTGTGTGTGTGTGTGTATCTGTGTTATTTTTAGCTAAAGGCAGTGTTAGGGGTGTGAGGAAAAGCGATAAACTGCTACATTTTCACAGTCTAGCGGACACAAGGATGAGTTTTCGGAGATCAGAAAGTTCAACGTGGCATGTTATTCGTTGTCGGACAGCCTTGCCAGCGGGCTGTCATAACCCAAATTAACGACGTGTGGTAGAGACCAGTGTTAATAAACATCATTCATAAAACAAGCCAGCAATGGGAAAACATTCATAAAACAGGCAAGCCGGGGCAAAATAATCACTTATCTTTTATTGGCTACGGGTATTTGTGTAAACGTTGCTTGCAACAAAACGACTAACAAAACCGCAGTAATGGTAATAGTCATTAGTGGCAACAGAAGAATACAACGAAACTCTCTCTTTACAGACCCGCTGAATCCATTTAACGACAGTAGGATTGGGCATGTGTCAGATTCATTGCGACAAACTCACACAAGCACACACAGCCAATTAAACCCCGTTGCGAAAGAACCAACAGATTGGTCGATTTGCGGAGGGTGTAATTAAGTAGATGATTAACACGGGTGAAACGTTAGTGAGTAAAAACTGTCAGATGTGACTTTATGTGAGTGTCATATGGTGAACTGCTAGTTTTATAAAATACCATCAGCATCATATAGCAATTCCTTTACAGAAGGTGACTCTCATTAGCAAACCGCAGCAACGATTTGATTAAGGCTACCATGATGAGTTTCTCGGGATAGATAATGTGGTAGTTTTCCCTGGATTACCACATCAACATGCCTTTGAATTATACTCTCAGTATTAAGCAGCAACCTTTTAAGGTGCTAGAGAAGGTGATTATTAACCTCTGTGGTACAATGATTGGCACTCATAGTGTGGAAAGAAACGTAATATATGCCCATGTTCAAATATAATCATGGACAATTAACGACGAATGAAGGAATGGAGGATGATGGAATATAGGAACCCTGATAGGCATGCATCAGTGGAAGTCGTCTAATGCGCAACAGATCATTACAACTTATACCGCACTACGAACCACCACAATTATAACCAACGCTGCTTAAGCTGGTTGAACGAGGTGGAAAGTTTCTGTTTTTTTTTCACAAATTAGATGGATGGATGGATGGATGGATGGATGGATGAATGAATGGATATGGAGAGTAGAAAGAAAGTAGAGATCGCCCAAATGTGGTTTCTCTGTGGACGGCTGTTAGTCCCATGGGCAGTCAAGAACACCAATGGCCATGTACCACAAGAGGTAAGTTCACAAAGACAGATGAATATCCACGAAGAAGTCAATGGTGATGGTTCTGTCACACAATGCACACAAAAGGTACGGCAGAATCACTGATGTGAAGGTACGGCAGAATCACTGATGTGGAGGTACGGCAGAATCACTGATGTGGAGGTACGGCAGAATCACTGATGTGAAGGTACGGCAGAATCACCGATGTGAAAGTCACGGAAAGAACTAAACACATCCAGCTGAAGAAAAGACGCTAGCACTGTATAAGGAATATATTGAGAAAACGTGGTAACTAGTGTAACTATAACGAAATAGAAGAGGACCTACAACATACAGAGAAGAGGACCTACAACACACAGAGAAGAGGACCTACAACGCACAGAGAAGAGGACCTACAACACACAGAGAAGAGGACCTACAATATGCAGAAAAGAGGACCTACAACGCACAGAGAAGAGGACCTACAACACACAGAGAAGAGGACCTACAATATACAGAAAAGAGGACCTACACCACACAGAGAAAATGACCGACAACACATAGAGACGAGGACCTACAACATACAGAGAAAAGGACCTACAACACACAGAGACGAGGACCTACAATATACAGAAAAGAGGACCTACAACACACAGAGGAAAGGACCTACAACACATAGAGACGAGGACCTACAACACACAGAAAAGAGGCCCTACAACACGGAGATGAGAGGACCTACAACACACAGAGAAGAGGACCTGCAACAAATATAGAAGAGGAAAAATATGCAGAA
>OY992880.1:126598067-126633067 GCA_963921405.1 Cepaea hortensis | reverse complement strand
GAACAAAATTAATCGCTTCCCCTGATTCCGATTTACAAAAATGCCCGACGTTGGTTTCTCGAAGCCAAGTTTGTGGCTCCCTCGGGACGGATAACTCTTGGAAGGCGGGCCCCGTTAGTGGCGTTCTCAATGTCCAGAGGAACACTCAGTGGCGCAATGATCGTTAACGAGTGATGAATATTTTAATGCTTGTCAAGTCCCTTCACAGTACCAGATGGACAAGAATGAACATGAGGAGAGCAAAGAGGGCTCGCAATGGCAAAGAAGAAAGACTTGCGCCGGCGTAGAAGTTCAGACTTGAATGTTCAACGGCTCGTGCCGAATATTTCCCTCATCACTACTCACAGTGAATGAAAAAGACGGAAGGGGAAATGTTAATGGGAAAGGTCATCGACGAAACAAAACTGGATTATGAGCAAATTTGTTGTTGGCGTCATCATTAGGGCATAGAAAACTAGTTCTGCGGTTGGTTGAGATGAGGGCAAGAAGATATGAGGGTGCCAATTGTTGGGTTCATATTCAAATGTGTAAAAATGGCCCGACTTAATGGCTATTAATGTCAGTTTGTGAGAGTTTTGGTGATTGAAACTAAGAGGGTCTGAGTTGTGGCCGTAATTTAAATGTATGCAACGTTATTTCTGTAAGAGGGCAGACAAACACGGCGCCCTAAATCATTTAGGTGCTCGTCTAAAAACAATGTCCACTACTGATGATCACATCTGGATATTGTTTTTTATGCTGGTTGTGATTTATGACTTATGACTGATCTCATAGTCTAAGTCCTGGTCTCGTGTAAAATAGTGCTCACTAAACAGCTATAGTCGCCGTCTCTTGTTTAAGAATTAGTGAACGCACTTCCTCAAATCCTCGATATATCGGGTCGAGGGCTCGAAATCAGCCCCAGACTGTTTGGAAGCAGCTTGCGTTGTTTTCGATGATATGAGCACCGGCCGTTCAGAGGGCATTGCAAACTCATTATCATCATGTGCTAAGCCGATAAGCGTGGGCGGTCATGTTACGCCATCTCACACGATCACCAGAGTCGTGGATCAGCTCTGTGTTCTTGTCTCGACCATACCACGTGGCCAAGTCATCCAGGTATTTACTTCTCTCCCTTCCCCTTGTTCTCTCCCCCCCCCCCAATCTTGCCAGATGACACCAAGTTCTCTATTTTACTTCTGAATGTAAAGTTTCTCAAATATAAAAAGTACCAGCGCACATTAGATGCCGGATGGGAAGTGAAACAAAGAATAGTCACGCGGCAGTCTACAATGCATGCCGTAAGAGGCGATTAAGGAGGGTTGGCTTGAGACTGGCTTCCTCATCTCGTATAGAAAATTTCAATAAATAATTAATGTCCACATACGGTGTGAATGTGGTGACCGAGGGCCTTTGATCCAATGAGGGATGAAAGGCAGCAACAGCATCACAAGAAGAAGAAGAAGAAGAAGAAGAAGAAGAAGAAGAAGAAGAAGAAGAAGAAGAAGAAGAAGAAGAAGAAGTAGAAGTAGAAGAAGAAGAAGAAGAAGAAGAAGAAGAAGAAGAAGAAGAAGAAGAAGAAGAAGAAGAAGAAGAAGAAGAAGAAGAAGAAGAAGAAGAAGAAGAAGAAGAAGAAGAAGAAGAAGAAGAAGAAGAAGAAGAAGAAGAAGAAGAAGAAGAAGAAGAAGAAGAAGAAGAAGAAGAAGAAGAAGAAGAAAAAGAGGAGCAGACATTTTACAAAGAATTCTAACCACCCCACAAGTGACATGGTATGTTTGTCGACGTCCATTAAATCGCCAAAGATAACGCCGTCGGGTGGTTGACAACGAAAATACCAACTGAATAAAATATACTTCATATAGTCAACTGTGTAAGAAGGCTTTCAAATTGTCAAGCAATGCCGTGTTGTTAAAAGACGTTGATAAAAGGAATTCATTTGTTTGAAATGATTACTTTACATTTGACTCTTCATGTTTTCTTAATGTTTCTGTTTTATTCAAAGACGCAAAGACAAGGTGGGCCATTTTCCCTACAAACGAAACTGCACGTGGTTAAAAAGCGGTATCATTTTTTAACTAACCCTGACTTCACATTTGTATTTGTTGGAAAAGAGAAACGGAACAAAACACTACAAGCCCTGCTCAAGATCCCGAGGCAATTTGCGTTCACCTGGGGTAGATAAAATCTGGCCATTAATGGCAGCTTAACAAAAGATGGAGGTGCAGTCGAGAGGTATGTGATTTACAGGTCTCTCTCCTTCCCTACTCTGTTTTCTTTGATAATTAAAAGAGCCGTCAGATGAAAGGCTGTTTTAAACAAATTGATAATGGTCATATTAGTCGATCTCTTGGCTACAAAGTCTGTTGAGAGATGTGTTAACAGATTCAGAAATGTGGGTGTTTGTTATGTGGGTTTTGGCATGTATAAGACATTGCCATGTTGTATACTTAGTTTATATATAGTGATAATATAGATACGTTAATATATTGGTGCTTACATATAGTGGCACAAACTTAAAAATACTCTAACATATACATGTGTACATATAGTGACACAATCATATAGATACTGTAACACACACACACACACACACACACACACACACACACACACACATCTTATATATAAATTAGGATGTGCGTATGTATCTCTGTATGTATTTATGTATCTCTGTCCGTATGTCCTTTATTTGTTCGCGAACGGCCCATCCGATTGAGATGAAATTTTCTACACGCCTTCCTTTCATTCCAGAGATGCCAACTGTAATATTTTTTTAGTGTGAAATCGCCTGCTTACCCAGTATTATTTCATTTTTCATTTTTCATTGTAATTTCATATATCTCAGGGGACCTAACTCTATAAAAGTTATTTCAAGGGGCATAACTTTTCTGTATAACTTATAGTCATATTGTGGCATCGTTTTCAAAGATTTATAAACTCTTTGTCCATAGTTATGTACCGGCATATGAGTTATAATAAATAATGATACAATCTGTAAGGTATTTTCAAAGTTTTCATAAAAATAATGCACAATGCATAACATTGTAACTCATCTTTTTTTGCTTAAGAAGTTACTGTAGTCATGCAGGTGATTAGAAAGCGTTTTCATTAAAAATAATGGATGGTGTGTGGAAGGGCATTTTTTTAAGTTACTTTTTTTTATTGTATGAATTTAATGAGACGCTACCCGCCAGGAGCTGGGCGAAGTCACGCCGGGTCAGATAGATAGACAGACCCACCTTTTCGCTGCAGTTGTCTACTCCTCCTTTTCCTTCTTCTGCTGATGCTGCTGCCGCCGCTCCATTTACCCAAGTTAATTGTTGGGGGAAGATGTAAAGATCTTTCAAGTGCTCTTTCTAATGCTTTTTGTAAGTTGGTCTTCGTTTATCTAAGGTTGTTCTAACTGCAACCAATAAATGATTAGACAGACAGGCAGACAGACAGACAGAGGGGGACGGACGGACAGACAGACAGACAGACAGACAGTCGGTAACGGGAACGGGAACTTATATGACTACTTATATGAATTAAATGAGATGCTCCCCACCAAGGACTGGGCGATGCCGGGTCAGACAGACAGACAGACAGACAGACAGACAGACAGACAGACAGACAGTCGGTAACGGGAACGTGAGCTTATATGACTACTTATATGAATTAAATGAGATGCTCCCCACCAAGGACTGGGCGAAGCCGGGCCGAGTCAGCTAGTATATATATATATATATATATATATATATATATATATATATATATATATATATATATATAGTTTAACATATACATGACTGCATATAGTGACAGAACATATAAATACGCTAACATATAGGTGCTTACATATAGTTATACTAACATATAGATACTTACATGTAGTGACAGAAATATATAGTTATACTAACGTATAGATGCGCCACCATATAGGTGCTTATATATAGTGGCACAAAGACATAGATACACTAAACACAATTATGCTTACATAAAGTGACACAAAAATATAGTTATACTAACATATAGATATTGTAACCCCGGGAAGGTTAACCCGGTCAACAAATGCCCGCAGAAGTCGGATGTGTCGGCCTAACGGCGCAAGAACGCAGCTCTGCTGTAAACAGGCACAACGCAATCACGTCCGAGAAAAAAAACTCCGGATGAACGAAGAAGAAGAAGAAGATATTGTAACATACATACTCTAACATATACATGCTTTCATATTGTGACACTGACATATAGACGCTTACGTATAGTGACAACATCAAATAGTTACGCTGACATAAATGCTTATACATCGTGAAACTAACATATCGATACGCTAACATATAGATACTTTCTCTCTCTCTCTCTCTCTCTCTCTCTCTCTCTCTCTCTCTCTCTCTCACTCACACACACACTCTCTCTCTCTCTCACACACACACTAACGTATAGACACGTTAACATACAGATACACTAATATATAGTAATATACAGACACTCGAACATATAGTTTGCTAACAGCAGTGTCTACTAAACACACAGCGGAAGTAACCACGCATTCGAAATCGTATTTGACAACCAATCATCCATGTTGTTTTCATTCTGGTCTATTGCGTCTGATATTCTAATCATTAGCAACAGAAAGAGTTGAGGAGTCATATATTTCCCACTACACTCGGATCTGGTAGGACTGTGGTTAATCGCAAAGGTCATGCAGCATTTAAGATTATCTTAATACTGATATTTGTAATGATTAATTAATTTATTAATATTTTATTTTGCATTGGCTCGCTTGAAACTCAAGCGTAGTCCATAAACGTGCTTCCAGCGCACTGGATTGATTTGTCCGTGTGGCTTAGCTTTTCCCTGTCACCTCGCCATCAGGACCTCACCACTCTGATTTTTGAGGTACCTGTAACTTACTCCCCAAAGTTACGGACGAGAAGTCAACATTTTAGTCCAACTGACCAGTGTTGAGGATGAACCCTTTGCCTCGAATTAATAATAATAATAATAATAATAATAATAATAATAATAATAATAATAATAATAATAATAATAATAATAATAATAAAAATAATAAACGTGTCTCAAAATTGTTATGAAACTATACCACATTTCTTAATTTGGTGTATTCTTTTCCCGCCATTTTCACAACTGCCCGAGCAACCAGTCCCCGCGCAAGTTTTTCACCACCATGTCAAAATAATATTTTACAAATCACCCTTCAGAAGCACGCCAGCCGCCTTTCTCCTGGATACAGCGCACACAATACCTCCTTCAGCCCGGCCCAGCAGGTCAGCCGGCGTTTTTTGCTGCCTCCACTAGGAGCAGAGTACAAAACCTCTCGCCAGGGGTTCCCATACTTTCAGAGAATATAATCCCTCATAAACTTTAAAACCATTTTCTTCATTTATACACCTTGTCGAAAGTAATTTCATTTGGCAGATCGCACTCGACCTAGAATTCTACCTGGGTATTTAAGAAAAGACGGGTAGCGGAGGCTGGAACAAAGATGGGATGAATGTAAGCTTCATAACATACTGACCTAAATTTACGACGTTTGAAATAATGCTAGTGAATTGGAAAGGAAATAAAAAACGCAGTTGCGCACCAAGTTACATTTGAAGTTCATACACCTAAACGCACTGTCGACAAATACCGCATTGCCGATGTCTTTTGTATCCGTTATAAAAAAAAAAACAAAAACAAAGCTGAAAGATGTATTATTTGTCCCACGGTGTGTTACCAATGACAGTCATGGACAGTCCCAGAAATACACAGGCGTAAAATCTCATCTTGTGAGATGAGATGCATAAGAAACGCAGAATAACAAGAAGATATAGAAAAATAAGTGAGAAACTAAGAACAAGGGTAGGGATAACACCTATTACCGATTTTATAGAAAACCAACGAATTAAATGGTTCGGACAGTGTCTAGTGCGTTCTACGTGAGAACAACCGGATACACGGTGATAGGACGTTCCCGAAATAGTTGGCTATGTGACGTAACGGAAACTTGAAGAAATCAAATATGACGTTAGTCCAAGCAACAAGGCAAGAGAAACACAAACAATTATATCTGCCTCCTCTCTGCAACACTTAACGGTAAACGCAAAAGCGCAGAAGAAGAAGCAGGAGGAGGAGGAGGGGGGAAGGGGAGGAGGAGAATAACAAGAGGAAGCTACTTTTCAGGGTTACGAGACTCAAGACGACTACCATTATACAAAATTCAAGATCGGTGAATAAGCCATGTGCACATGTGGATTGGCGTCGCAGACAGCAGAGAACATACTTCAAGACTACTCAAAATACATTTCTAGGCAAACCTTCTGGCCTAGAGATACAACAGTGGAAGGTAAACTCTATGGACCGCTGTGTGAACTAAAAAAAAAAAAAAAAGACAGTTACATTCATACCGGAGACAACATTGCAGTCATAGACATATTTCAAGCGAACGAAAGAAGAAGTAGAAGGGTCACGAGAAACCACCTGAGAAAGTGGTGGATGAAGCTGGGGAACAGCCTACAGATAGTCGTTGGTTATGGTTTGAGTTTAACCACGGTAGGCAGAGGATCTCCTAATAGAGACAATGGCTATGGTCACCGACCAGTATGGTCACTGAGAGGAAGGAAAGGAATGGCAAACTACCTTCTTTACAAATGTCTCGCATATCATGCCTGCTTATAGTCCACATTATTTGGGCATGTCATGTGAAGAGGAAAGATTGAGTATGTCGTGGCAGCGTGCAGGATGGACGGGAAGAGAGGCAGGGAAAGACAAAGAGAGAAGATGCTGGACAGTTTGACATCGTGGAACATGGGTTTCAAAAATGATTGGCAGAACTAGAGACAGAAGGATGTGGAGAGACATGATCACCAACACCACATGACATGAACTATAAGAACAAAGAAAAAAGTGAACTGGTAAAAATCACAGTTGCGCACCAAAGCTAGGTACACATTTGGAGTTCACACACCTAAACGCACAGTCGACGATTACCCCTTTGCGGAAGTTAGTTAGTTAGTTAGTTAGTTAGTTATCAGTTGGGGTATCTTCGTTGCACTCCGGACATGTCCATAGGTGCTCAGATCCTCCCCCCAGCATATGCATCAGCGGAAGTGTTTTATGCCACACGGGGTTCCAGCTAACGAACATGGACACTCGCGTTCTCTCTATTGATTCTATTTTATTTCCTGGGCGAGGGCACATTTTAAGAACGGAAAGGTAACATACACTACATTAAGGTATCATACTAACCATTACACACACGTACATACTAACTGAAAGACAGATACAAGCAGAAAAGAACAACATTAAAAGAATTAAGCATACATTACAACATCAAGTCATCTCTTCCATCTTATCATCCATGTCGTATGGCGTTACGTTAAGGATCATGTATGCCCATCGCCTTCTTTTCTTGTGCTGCCACTCATTTCTGATACCGATGATCCTCCATGTCATGATGTGAAAGTGTTCAGCATCTTCTTTCTTGGTCTCTTCCCGCCTCTCTTTCCCTCCAGCCTTCCCGCTGTTTCGACATACTTTCATGACTTGTCGAAAGAATGTTCACTGTCCTCCTTCGATGCGAGTTCCCTGTGAGTTAGCTTCTCTCAAGACATCCCCATCGCTTCTCCCTGTCCGTCTATCTTATCATTTCTCTACAAAACCACATCTCCGCTGTCTCTACACAATTCTCCACTTGTCTGCCAACTGTCCGTAATTCGCTTCCGTACATCAGAGTTGACTCAATGTAGCTCCCAAGAACTCTTTTCACCACCTCGATTGACACAGACAAACCACAGAGAATACTCTTCATCCGGTGAAACCTATATATTTTCATCAACTGGTCCTCAGTTATGAAAAATTCTAGTCGACAGAGTTCTAAATCGACAACAACAACGGCAACAATAAAAACAATATAATAACAGCAGCAACAGCAGCAGCAGCAGCAGCAATGACGACGACGACGACGACAACAAACAACAGCAAAAACAATAGCAACAGCAACAACCACAACAACAACAAAAACAGAGACAACCACAAAATCCCCAATAAAACCAACAATAACAAACACACAAACAAGCACACATTGTCTTGACCTGTTGATTGAGCTGACACTGGGGACATTGTCGTTGGTGCACACGCCGTCACTGAGCAACTTATCCCGGATCTCCCAGGCAAACATGGTCGGGTTCTCCTCCTTGTACTTGGTGATTGCCTTCACCACCATGGGCGTTGCCACCTTGGGTTTGGAGCCGCCGATGACTCCTGGTCTAATTGAGCCTGTTTCGTAATATCTGAAATGACAAAGAAGGAATTATTGTTTCACACGATGCCCTCCCTTTTATTCGTAGTATGTATTATTCAAAGATTACAACAGAAATGTAGACTGGCAGTTTTATTATACATAAATATACAGTGTTGAGAATTTGTCAGGTATTAGTCAGATATGACTGAGCTTCCCTATAGTAGACGGTACTACCTGCTTTCTGCTGGCGTCGAATGTTGTGCGAACAGCTTCGGGTAGAGGAGCGCAATTGGAGTGGATACAAGCCTTATCCTGGTGCGAGAACATGCAACCTAAAGACTGAATGTCATGGCAGGGCAGACCAGGCCCTAAGTCTTGATTGGCAAATGGTCTATGATCGAAGCTCCGACAGGGGGACACCGTTTGAGCATTGCTTTGCTGATCCGTCAGCTTCTCCAGCTTGTATTATTCCAGATGTATTGGTGTTACCTTTCCTCTGGAGTAAACTAGGCAGGCCGAGAGAGGGATCATGCTGCATCGGCAACACATGGTCTCTACAATTCAGCCCAGGCTTTATGCTAGGGAGAAAGGGAATATGCCTGGTCGTTAGATATTTTGAGGAATGAGGTCAGTGTGGCTGAGTGGTATAATGAGGATACATTTTCTCGTCTCGTTGCAGCGTAGTGGGTTCATTCCATACACCGGTCAGCTGGTCTTAAATCTTGACTTCTCGTGCTTGACTTTGAGTCTTAAATGTTGATTTATATTCCTTGATTTAGGAACTTAAATGTTGACGTATATTGCTTGAGTTAGAAATGCCTCTGAAGTCGGGGAAAAGCTGATCTGATGGCGAGGACACTGGTAATAATGAAAGCTAACCCTCAAGTAAAATGAGTACAGTACACTCCCAAGTAGTAGCAACTAGTGGTAGTAGTAGCACGTTTGTGTGCTATGCTCCAGTTAAAAGAAAATTAAAGCAGAAAAAAAAAACATCAACAAGAACAAAAACAACAGCAACAGAAAATAAATATTGTGAGGAAAAAAAAAATCCACAGACAAGATGTTAGACACCGACACCAGGGCACGGAGAAACATCTAGAACAGGTACAACAGAAACATGTGGATATTCATGATGACCAACTGTGTACTGCAAGGAATTATTAACTGATTCAGTGCCAAACAAAATGGAGGTTTAGACCAAACACGGGGCACAATCAAATGAACAAGTATTTTTATGTAAATTTCCATTCACTGAGCTTTAAAACTGCTTAAGATACCGCGAAACGGAAACAAAACCAATAACACGCTGATTCTAGTATGGTCATATATCGTCCTTCTGTAGAATGGGAGGTCACATTTGGCGATGTATTATCCTTCGACACTGAACCAGTTCATTAAGGTAGAAGTTATTCCCAACTACAGTTCTCTCTCTCTCTCTCTCTCTCTCTCTCTCTCTCTCTCTCTCTCTCTCTCTCTCTCTCTCTCTCTCTCTCTCTCTCTCACACACACACACACGTAATAATAAATTATGTTGGAAATCGGCAGCTGCAATAAAAGCATGATCGCCGCGCCAGCTGTCAAGACAACTGATGATGATGACCACAGTAACGGAACGAGATAAGGGAAATATCCACACATCAACAGCTTCAGTCATAGTCGCTAGTCTACGAGTTTCCTGTACAACTAGATTAGAACCATGAAGATAACACATCTTGCAGCAGCAGAAGCAGCAGCTGCAGCAATAGCAGCAGCAGCAGCAGCAGCAACAACAATAACAACAACAGTAGAAACATCGCCGACAGCAACAACAATAGAACATATAGTAACAATAACAGCAATGACAACATTAGAAATAGTATTGAAACTATCATCACTACGACTACTACCACCACTGCTACTAGAGCTGCCCTTGCTACTACTACTGCTATTACTACTACTGCTATTACTACTACTACTACTACTACTACTACTACTACTACTACTACTACTACTACTACTACTACTACTACTACTACTACTACTACTACTACTACTACTACTACTACTACTACTACTACGCTGCTGCTTCTGCTACTACTACTGCTACTACTAGTATTACTGTTACGACTAGTGTTTTAATGTCAGGTTATACATGTTATGGTATTAATGTGAGGGTAGTAATTTGAGAGTATTAATGTCAGGGTATTAATGACAAGTTCTTTTTTAAAACTCAAGCGTAGTCCACACACACTAATTATAGTAGTGATGGACTGAATATTGAGTGCAGATTAGCTTTTCTCTATTTACAGTGTCCCTTGCCAAAAGGCGAACACACTCCGACTTCAGAGGTACTTGTAATTTACGTCCCCAAGTCAATGACGTCAGGTCAACAGTTTAGTCTAGCTGTCCAGTGTAGGGGTTGAACCCCCAACCTCGGCATCAGCACACCGGATGTTTAAGAACACGTGTTCTCCTCCATTCGACCATGCTGACCTGTAATGTCAGAGTTTAATGTCATGGTATTAATGTCATAGTGACATTACCACAATGTAATATACAAGTAAATGGGAATATTCTTCAACAAGTGAGCAGGTACAATTATCTCGGAACAGTAATAACATCTGATGGGAGATGCCTTGAAGAGATTAGAACAAGAATCGCCATGGCAAAAGTAGCCTTTAGCAAGATGAAAAACATATTGACCAATAAAAAGATGTCAATTGAAACGAGAAAAAGAGTGTTGAGATGCTACATTGAACCTGTACTTTTGTATTGATGTGAAGCGTGGACAATGAGCAGTCAGGCTGAAAGACATCTGATGGCTGTAGAGATGTGGTTTCTGAGGAAATTGCAAAGGATACCATGGACAGCCAGAAAGACCAATGAACAAGTCCTTCAAGAAACAAATGAAGATCGTAAATTGATTAGAGAAATTAGACGTAGACAGTCAACATTTTTTGGACATGTTATGAGAAGAAATGGATTGGAGAATTTGGTGACAACTGGTAAGATCGAGGGGAACAGACCAAGGGGAAGACCTAGAAGCAAGTACCTGGATGGCTTGGCCTTGTGGCATGGTCGAGACAGAAACACGGAGCTGATCCACGACTCTGGTGATCGAGTGAGATGGCAGAACATGACCGCCCACGCTTACCGGCATGGCACATGATGGATGGATGGACATAATATTAATGTCAGTGTATTACTGTTAGGGTATTGATGTTATTGTATTAATGTTATAATATTAATGTCATGGTATTTATGTTATGGAGATGTTCACCAAACGTATTCTTAGGAAGATGATATGATGGTTTCACCTAACCTTCCACAACCACTGGGGTGTGTTGTGACCTCCACCTTTGACAGCAATGTCCGGCTGTCAGGGTAAGTGAGTGCCCAACGCTGCTCAGACACAGCGTTGTCCACTTATTCCGACAAAGCCCCCCCCCCCCACACACACACACATCAACTGCGGTTGCCAATATTGTGCATTGTCCGCCCTCCATGGTGGCGAATACCAGGTAGACATGACCACTTCAGACGATGTCAGATTGCCTTTTGATGTCTGGGGTCACTCATGCCACAAAGACATTCCTCTTCCCGCTTGGACACATTTACATCTGCAGGACTTGCCAGGATGCGGTACACCCGAGGGTGCCCTACTTGGAATAAACTGACAAACTGTCAATCAACAGGGGCCGCGGCTGGAATCATAATTAGAAAAAGCAACCAGCGCAGAAGGAATAGACAATGAACTGAAGCACACAAGGCCAACACTCTTCTCTATACGCTTCAGTAAACAAAATGGAGCTCGTTAAGGAATTTTGAGGAATGAGTGACGTTTACGATAGCTGGTTTCTAGTTTATTCTCTCTTTCCTTTCCTCCTCCCATTGCTCTATCCATTATTCTCTCGACTTTCTCTCTCTATCTCTCTCACTGTCTGTCTGTCTGTCTGTCTGTCTGTCTGTCTGTCTGTCTGTCTGTCTGTCTGTCTGTCTGTCTGTCTGTCTGTCTGTCTGTCTCTCTCTCTCTCTCTCTGTCTTCCTCTGTCTCTCTCTCTCTCTCTTTATATGCTTCCGTCTCTCTGTCTGTCTTTCTGTCTGTCTCTCTGTCTGTCTCTCTGTCTGCCTCTCTGTCTCCACGTGTATCTCTGTTTGCCTGTCTGTCTGCCTGTCTCTCAGTCTGTCTCTCAGTCTGTCTCTGTCTGCCTGTTTCTCTGTCTCTCTCTTTCTGCCTCTGTGTCTCTCTTCTATCTGTCTCTGTCGGTCTCGGTCTGTCAGCCTATTTCTCTTTCTCTGTCTCTCCCTGTCTCGATAGCTTTCTGTCTGTCTCTCGATCTGCCTGTCTCTCTGTCTCTGTCTCTGTTCCTCTGTGTCTCTCTGCTCTCAGTTAGTCTCTGTCTCTCCCTGTCTCGCGTACGCTCTCTCTTCCCCCTCCCCCCTCTCTCTCTCTCTGGCAGGCATCACCCCCCTCCTCATTCCCATTTCAAGTTTGTCAATATTCTATCCTAGCCATCAATACTTTACCCCCCCCCCCCACAATGTATTTACTTAATATCTTATAAAGCTGCCAATCAATACCAATGACTACACTTCTCAAGTTATACGCCTAACCTCAACGTTTCCACAATGATTGGCAGTAATGTGTATTACGTAAACATGCAGCCATTTGTCTGCGTACACGTCACTTCCTTTTACGACCATCGTCACCCAATATTTTTCGTCGAAGTTTCCTTATTAATACACAGAGCAAGTTATGCACAGTCGTGTCGTGTTTACCGTGGGCCCAAATAACACCTGCACGAGATGGGCGAGGCAATAAATCACAAACCAAGCTTAATTTGATTAAAAGGAGATAAGCAGATCCTGGGGAGAATGCCTTTTCTCCTGAAACGAGCTGAGAGGGTATTTACGCATATAGTCGTTTTAACCTGAGCACATTTTGACCCGCACGCGGCATCCATTATTTTACCATTTGGCTGAAGGGATGTCCGTGTGTATTCGAGGCTGAGAGCAGTGAACACAAAATTTTTTCCCAAGTCTAGATAGCCTGCTGTGATTTTATATGACAAGTGTAATAATGAGCGAGATCAAAGAGAAGCCGGAAATACTAATTGAATGTTATAATATAAACAATATACGCTTTGCAGATCACACAGTTTAGGTGGCGGATAGTACAAAAGATCTACAACAATTGATGCACATTGTGGTAACGGAGAGTTCAAGGAAAGGACTCTCCTTGAATATCAAGAAAACAGTAACAATGGTGATATAAAAGAAATATGTGACACAAAAATGTGAAATGGAAATATAAGGGAAAGTTCTTAACCAAGTGGATAATTTTAAATACCCAGGGGTACAGACAGAAGTTGCACCACAGAGATTGAATACAGAATAAGGCAAGCAAATCAACAAAGTATCTTATGCAATACCTCGGAAGGTTAACCGGTCAACAAACACCCGCAAAAGACGGATGTGTCGGCCTAAGGGCGCAAATAAACTTGGCACAACGCAATTACGTCTGGAAAAAAAAATACTCTGGATGAATGCAGAAGAAAAGGAAGAAGATTATGCAATAAGTCACTATCACTGAATGCAAGAAAGAGAGTGTTGAAGTGCTACATAGAACCTGTTTCTCTGTATGTCAGTGAATCTTGGAATGTAAATGAACAAATTAGGAAGAACTTGGAAGCAACAGAGATATGGTTCCTAAGACGAATGTTGCCTATTCCTTGGACTGCCAAAGTAACTAACGACGATTGCCTGAAAGAAGCTAATGAAACTAGAACATTACATATATAATAGTAAAGAGACAAACAGCTTTTTTTGGTCATGTGATGAGAAGAGAGGCATTGAGAACATCGTGACGACTAGAAAGATCGAGGGGAAGAGAGGAAGAGATCGAGTAAGAGAAATGATGCTGGATGGATTGAGACGGTGGCATGGAGGAATATCAGCAGCAGAGTTGATCCAGAACACCAAAGACCGAGATCTGTGGAGAGCCATGAACGCCTACGCCAGCTGGCATGACACTTGATGATGATGATGAATGTTTTAGTAACATACCCAGGGGGTCACAGTATAATTGTTATTACTAATAAATTTTGTTTGTAGCTACCTGCATACAACTGTATGGACGAGGGTTCCATCTCTCTCTCTCTCTCTCTCTCTCTCTCTCTCTCTCTCTCTCTCACACACACACAAACAAACACACACACACACACACACACACACACACACACACACACACACACACACACTATCACTAAAGAAAAAAGAAAAAAAAAACTGAGGATTTTGATTTAGACAATCTGAGAAAGTTAAGGACAAAGAAGAAGAGAACTGAGGATTTTCATCTTACATGTAACAGACAATCTGATAATGTTATGGACAAAGAAGAAGAGTAGTACAGAAATACTACATGATCTGACTATAGAAGAAAACAGGCTCAAAATCTGTACCATTGATCGGAAACTGAAATACCTTGAGTCACGTTAAACGTTGCAGTAGCTTGGAGAGAACGGTGATGAAAGTCATGGTTCATGGAAACAAACAAGGCAGGGGTTGATCAGCATGAAGATGGACACAGGTCATTGCAGACACATTGAGGGTGCGTGAGGCGAGAGACATGGTCAAGGATCGAGAGATGTTACTTCGGTCCGTGATGAGAGCGACTTTCTGCGAAGGGCATGCTATATGATGATTACTTTTGCAGAACATTTCTCAAAATGCTGTGTAGAACCAAAACGAGTAACCAAAATGCTTTGAAAGAAGCTAGTCACAAAGATAACATCACAAACATCGGAGTAAGACAGTCCTCAGATTTTGACCAGATTATAAGAAAGGAAACACTGGAACATAATATAACAACTGGAAACATCCATTTAAACATACAGGGGAGGCAGCAAATGGAGATTAATGGCAACACGTTGTCATGGCAACAACAAACACATAGCAGATCATGAATTGTTGACGATCGCGACATGTGGCGAAGCAAACATCGCTACACCTCAACACCACAAGGCATCAGAGGAACAAGGTGATGATGATGATGATGATGATGATGATGATGATGAACGATGATGATAATACTGATGATGATGATGACTCTAACTTAGCAGATCGCTGCACGTTTCAAGCTTGGTGACAACCAGCAAAACTGTTGGGGAAAGAGCAGGAGAATTCAAGGAGAGAAATACATAGATGGCTTGTTCACATGATATAAACGAGACAAGAACACAGACCCGATCCCTGACCCCTTGACCGTGTGGGATGGCAAACCATGACCTCCCACTCTGATCGGCATGTCACATGATGATGAAATATATCTTACATTTTTCTAACTCTTGCATACTCTTCTCCAGCTGAATCTGATATTTCCTGCCGACTTCCTACTCTATCCCACACAACTTCAACATTTCATTCACGGTTCTGTCCTTCAACTGTGAGTTGGTAATCAACTATGCGAGGGATGATAGTATTGCTTCATATCTCTGATGACAGTCAGACAGAAGCGGAGAAAAACAAGTTATAACAGAATTAATTGCATAAAAACACAGCGCTGTGGAAAAATGGTATTCCCTTGGGAGTGTTAATCTCCAAATCTCGCTCCATCCCCTTCTGTTTCTAGTTGTCACGTCAATCTTTCTGCTCTCCTCTCTTCCTCCTATCTCTCCATCCTCGCTCTCTCCCTCTCTCTCCCCATTGTCATGTTGCCCGTGCTATCCTTAATCTGCTAATGAGTAGGGCGAATCCATTTGTTTAAATTTTGCAAAAAATACCAGTAAACAAGTGTGCTAGTGCATGTGCGTGCATGAGTGTACTTGTGTCTACCAGAGATGGTGCTATTGAGTAACCTATAAATATATGATTGGGCACATCTGTGGGTCTCTGTGTGGTCGTGCTGAAGATAGTCCTTGCTATCCACAGCTGAGAGAAGCTGATGAGTCCAACAGTCTAGCAGACAGATGGCTGTAGAATGATCTTTGTATCAATCATAGAAACAGTTGCGTATCCTTTACAGGACGTAGCAGTCAAACCCTATAATTTTTAGCTGTTTGTGGTTAGTTGGAAAGTTTACGTTCAGTAATTTGCCATTGATTTCTGAACGACCGGCACTCATACTATTGTACGAAAAGAATCACATTCGTAGCCCCTTAGCCATAAATATAGTAGATACAATATATACAGAGGTTGGATGAGGTGCAGCGCCCGCCGCCAGCTCGAGAAAATGTCGGGGTTCGAATTCACATGTGCACAATTGCTTGACATAACGAACCCTGAGAACCTTAAAACGCATGAGGCATACGCTGTTAGACCCATATTTTTATATAAACATCAGCACTCAATGCGTGATGTTGTGAGTATCAAACTAGCCGCCTTTACATTCCAAAACATTTCCTAGTACCTATTTTAGGCTGGGTCGATCTGAACGCCCGGGCAAAAAATAAATATTAACCTTTGACCAGCGTGTCGGCAGGCGAGCGTCCAGCCACTGAGCTACCGCGGAATTCGTATCCTCTGCTTTAATACCATGCTTGTGGATCTCATGTCCAGATCACCCTGTCACTCAATCTCTGGAGCCTTGCCGTCTTGACACGCTATAGTTTGTTACAGTGTGCTACACACACACACAAAAATGCATCATAACTACAACGAACCGTAAGGCAGAGATAGAGTTATACCTCTTCATAGAACAAAGCCTGGGCTGTATTGTAAAGACTATGTGCTCTGTCAGCCTATCGGAGCTTCCATCCTAGATCAAGGCTTATAGTACAAAGCCTTTGCTGAATTTTATTTACCTCTGTGGTACAATGATTGGCACTCATAGTGAGGAAAAAAACGTAGTATATGCTTATGTTCATATATAACCATGGAAAATTAACATCGAGGATGTCGGCGACGAAGGAAGGAGTGGAGGATGGTGGAATAGAGGAACCCTGCCAGGCATGCATCAGTCAAAGTCGTTTAATGCGCAAAAGACCATTACAACTTATAGTGTCATAGTTATGGCTTAAAAGTTGTTGATATGGTAGCAGACATGTTGTATTATATATCAAATTAAAGGGTGTTGTATAGCAAAAACTAATGTTTATAATAAGCCCATTGCATATACGAAAAGTCGCTAACGGCGATTTATCATCCCATGTCATTTTATCAGCTAGCAAGCTATGAGAAAGTATTGGAGAGAACAAACTGGAGCTTGTGAGTCACTGACAAGGATCTTCAGATTCAGGCAGAACCGGCCACTGTGGCCTCAGAGAATATCTTCACCGGATGAGTCTCAGAGACTCTGCCACAGCAGAACACACTGAAGCAAACCCATCTCTAGAGTACATCTTACAAGACTATCCAGAGTTGACCAGACGGAGATGGACGTATGACCATCAAGAGTAGCCCTACCAAATAACTTGTGGACAGCCTCAGAAACTCTTCGATACATTCTTATTTTCTCCAGAACTCCTACCGGACTGGATTCACAAGCAAACGTTGATAACAGGGGGGGGGGGGGGGCAAAAAAAAAAAAACGGAACAAAAATGCTTGGTCCTCTTGGATAAAAGATAACAATAACAGTTCTGTGAGTAGACCAAACAGGCAAATGCTCTGGCAAATTGTAATAAGAAGAGACTAGAAACCCTTCCACAGAATAATATTTATAGCGTTTATGGATTGTGTAGCATGCACAATCTGTATGTCCTCGTTGAAGCCATCGCTGTGGCATGGGATTGTGAACGCAATTCGCAATCCCGTATTCCGCGTTCGAAAGACATCGGGAGGTGATTTGAAAGCAGACCAGTTTGCACTGATTGTAACACAATGGTATAAGTGCCGATAACTCAGAAAGTAATAGCAAATTACTTAGCGTAAACTTGCCTAGACATCCCAAAACAGCTGATAAATTATGAGGTCGACTGTGGCATCCTGTAAAGGCCAGGCAACAAACGTTTATTTTGGCGGTTTTTCCGTCAAGTCTTCGACATCTTGTGCGATTTAAGGCAAGAGACAAGAGCACTCTGGGGGTGTCCCAGGAGGCATGGCTCCTTAGAAGAGCTTTGAACTCTAGCGTAATCCATAGACGTGCTGCTACTAGTGGTTGCCACTGCTGAGGATTGCACTGAACTGAGTTTTGCTTGTGGATTAATATTCCCTATTACCAGTGTCTCTTACTATCAGGCCAATCCATTCTGACTTCTGAGATACTTGTAATTGACGTCCTTACGTCCAGGATGAGAAGTCAACATTTTAGTTTAACTGATCGGTAAAGGGGTTGAATACGCTACCTCGATATCAGCACACCACTAGTTTAAGAGCGTGCGCTCTTATCAATTCTGCCATGTCGACTTCCGGATGTGTACTGAGAACACTGAGATGACAGTCCTAGTTAAAGTTAGTTAGCTGCGTATCCTTTACAGGACGTTGCAGTCAACATCAGCATGTTTTTGCTGTTGTGATGTATTGACAAGTTTACTTTCAGTAGTTTGCAATTGCTTTATGAACTACAGGCACCCATACCATTTTGTAAAAACCAACGCAAAGCGGTTTGCTGCCAACATCGCGCGCAGCTGTGTTTCGAATGTGGGTATGCGAGATCTCGAAGCGCGTCTCTAACGTCTTCGACACGGAGCCAAGTTAAAAAACAAAATAACGCCTGCAGAGAAAGCCACAGAGAGTCGGAATCGCCGACTTATCTCCCTTCACCTAGGAAAATCTCCAGAAGTGGCACCTGGAATGTTATAACTGATGATATGCAGAGGACATAGAAAGACCTACAGGCGATGACAAAGGATAAGAGAATTTTGCGTAGTTGGTTGGGAGATCTATTGGGTATAAAAGAGAAAAGAACAATAAGAAGAACTAGTTATAATGTGTTCAAAGTTGTAGAAAACAACTTACCTTCCAAGAATTTTACTGACGCAGCCGTGGCTGACTCGCAACTGCCGAGAGATATCACACGGCCGGATTCCAGCTTGGGCCAGCTCCACAATCTTTGACCTCACAATGTCCGGTAAAGGCCGTCCATTGACGAAGACTCCACCCAGCTGGTTGACCCCTCCATGGCCTGGAAAAGACAGAAGACAACCATGAATTACTTAGTGTGTTTGTATGTGAAGACTAGATAGTGACCAAAAGGAGGTCACTGTAGCGAAGTGATTAATCCGCCAGGCTCGATCTCTGAAACTTGTGGGTTCGATTTAGACTTACGTCATCAATTCGAGAGTACAAGTTTTTTGGAGATTCTTCGGGGTCGTCGCTGAAGCTACGGTGTTCGTGGTTTGTGCGACGCTTTCGGTTGGCCATCCTGCGGAAAAGGACCGACTCATTTGAGATAAACCCGGTAAATGAAGTCAATCCGGTTGTCTTTGAAGCCCTATAAGATCAGTTTAGTGACCAACAGAGCGGACAAGGAACCCAGAAGACCATAGTAGATAGACGAGGAAACACAAGGTAACATGCATATTGTGAAGATTTTGATAAATAGATTTTATCCAGCCACCTCAAATCGAAAGGTTGGTGACTGAGGATGCGCGTGTGCCTCGAAGCTCTGCCTGTCAGACAATTTAAATAAGGTGCCATGAGCTGCTATATCCTCCATAGTACAAAAATAGTGAAGGTCTCTTTTATATGCCTTGAGACGCATTGAGCAAATACTGTATAAAAGCATCGTTTTAAAGTAGGCTTGACCAAACAAACATGGATGGCGGAAAACAGGAAGTAGTGATATGTCACAGTTATGACTTGAAAGTTGTTAATATTGTAGCTGACATGTTATATTATATATCAAATTAAAGGGGGTTGCATCGGGAAAACTACTGCATATAAGTCCATGGCGGATGCGGGAAATTGCTTAAGGCGATTAATCATCCCATGAAACTTAATCAGATAAGGCCCATTGAACACATACTAAATAAAGGTCTCTTAAGCAAGCCTTAAGGCGCAAAAAGCATATAATTATAGAGCCATATTTGGATAGACCACTCTCCACTCGGTGGGTGATGTCAGTAACTCTTTGGCCGTCGTTACTTCCCAGGACATTCCTTGGTACTCTTTTTAGGCTGGGTCGATCTGGGAGCTCAAGTCAATTTTAAAAATCCGAATCAGCCCTGATGCGAATCGAACTCGTGACCACCGGGTCGGCAGGCGATTGTCTAACCACTGCACCACCCCCACTCCCAGGGCATATTGTGCTAGACTGATAGTTTCACAGACCAACCGGCGCTGAGTGCCACGCCCAGCTTCTTTCATTTTACGACATTTCACGGTACCCATTTTTAGCACACTTTAATTTTTATAGTTCTTTCCGATGCGGATTCGAACCCAATGCCATTGGGTCACTTGGCGAGCATCTAGCCACAACTCCACCTCAATTCTCCATTTGTATAAAACTTGCGGGTAATAATACAGCTTTTTTAAACACATCGATTAAAGACAGGCAATATTAAATAACTGTTTATTTTACATTAGAAGTAACAAGTAGGTTTTCGATTATATTGATTTTGTCAGTGGCATATGTTTATGAACGTATGTTTTCATTTCTTTTATGAAGCTACAATATCAAATTATTCAAGATTATATCCCTTGATAATAAGAAGGACGATTAAACTCCCCTGTCCACACGACATGTTGCCTTTTGTAGACCGCAATAAGTAAATTGATGATTGTAAATGCTCCAGGTTTTCTCTGTGGTATCAAGCAATGGGATTTTGTGTGACATTTTGTGAAATGTACGTAAACGTTTGATTACACACTTTATCTGTGTACCGTAAACTATGTGTATATCTTCAGAGTAAATAATTGTTGTTTTAACATTTTTCCTAAAGCAATTTCCCGCTAAGTGTTTTGATGTGCTAGAACTATCACATTTTGTAGACCTTCACGCACAAGTAATAGGTGACGAGTCTTTCCCTCACTTAGTGAGACAATGAGCGCAGCGTTCGAACTCGCGTCTTACCATGCTCATATGAGCAGCATATTTCCCTATCAACTTCGCTTTCGTGCCTGCTTTAGAGTATAGACATACTTGTATATCTTTAAGGCATAACAGTGTATATATCAGTAGACACCCCAACGGCACATCTGCCGCAAAACTACCTTTAACTGGATTTAGGACAAAGTGAATTAATAGCTAGTCCGCCAGTGTATTGGTTTCAGGAGTAGCCAGGCCGCTAAGAC
The DNA here is from genome assembly GCA_963921405.1 of Cepaea hortensis. Classification (NCBI taxonomy): domain Eukaryota; kingdom Metazoa; phylum Mollusca; class Gastropoda; order Stylommatophora; family Helicidae; genus Cepaea; species Cepaea hortensis. The sequence goes on along the minus strand of OY992880.1, from coordinate 126,611,714 downwards.
TATCGCCGCTGCTATGAAAAGTGTGACGCCGCGTGGTGGCACCCTTTTAACCACGATGGGACGAAATGTGTTTATATATATACGTCTTTGCTCTGACGTGAAGAAAGACAACCTTCGAGGAAAGGAACTAGCCATTCAATTCTCATGTGTCGATAAATCATCCCGAAACAAATATCTTTTGACCATTTGTAAATAACGTAAAATAGGATAACCGAAAAGAAAAAAAAATCATAGATGTGATCCATGACTGGTGATCCTCAGAGATCACGAAATATGACTGCTCACCATGATTGGCAAGACACATGATGATGGTGGGTCAATTCCTGTATGTATCTTTCATGCTATTTCAGTGGCCTCAGGGGTTTTCCCCAACAATTGTTATTTCTGTTATCACATAGCTTCTGCGTCACCCATTTTATAAATAGGAAGATCGTTAATGTTCGGTAATGCTTTTAGTAAAATTAATGTAATTCTCTTGACACGAGGCAGCCTGTGGATATTTTTAGGTCAGTTTTGTCAGAGATTGATATGAGGACACTTCAATGTTACTATGGTCTATTTTAAGGTTAGCCGCCATAACTTTTCTAGACAATTACTCTATGGCAGAGGTTCCCAAACCACGGCCCGCGGGCCACTTGTGGCCCGCCAGCTGTCAGAAAGTGGCACGCGAGGCCTCGTTTCAGTCCACATTTCAAGAGTTCACAATAGAGGAGGATAATGTTGCCCTCTTCATACATACATTCATATTTCCTGATGCCAAGCTCTGTCAATTACAGCAAAACCTTCAGCACGAAGTAATTGATTTGAAATGTAATTCTGCACTGAGATGTAAATTTCTGGAGCTGCCTGCTTCACCTTCAACTGATCATGTGATTTCATTCTGGAGACTATTGCCTGTCGAACAAATTGAACACTTGCGTTCATTCGCCCCGAGATACATTTGTCGTTTTGGCTCGACTTACAGATCCGAGCAGTCATTTTCCGCAATGAACGTTATAAAAAACAAGCGCGTTCCAGACTCACTGACAGTAACCTAGCTGCGCTTATGACTTTGGGCACGACAGATTTGTGCCTAGACATTGATAAACTGGCATCTGAACTTAAGTAACTGGTTATGAAGAACAGTTACAATTGTAAATTAATTACATTAATAGCGATTTTCGAAACTGATTAAAAATGTATAGTTAAATGAACTTTTGATTTTTAAAACAACAAATGACCGCAGTGTAGTACTAAAATGACTGCCTTTAAAGTTTTAGAATATTTTTGACGCAAGTTAAGAAAGGTAGGAAAGATACTGCAAGACTTTTATAATTTTATAACGTTGTGGCCCGCTTAACTACCGAAAATACTAAATATGGCCCTCTGCTTGAAAGGCTTAAGAACTACTGCTCTATGGTCATGTATTGAGACTGGGGGGGGGGGGGATTTAAAAGGAAAACAGTACAAAGGAAACATATAAATGCGCTGTTAAGAAGAAAAAGTGATCGGAAGAACCATTAAGGGAGAGTAATAAAATAAGACAAGAGACATCAAGGTCAGTACTAAACTTCGTAAAAGAAAAAAAAAAAAAAAGAACATATTGGACGGTTCGGTCGTAACACAGCAATGTGAGGAGAAACTGCCCCACGGAGTGAAATGCAGTTCCCAATGCAGTTGTATGACTATAAGAGGTTTACCATGGACATGATGGGCAGAGGCCGTAGCTGATGGTGTAGTTCGCAGCTTGTGCAAAACCATCTCTAAAACCGTGGAAAGTCGGCAACACTTTCCCTCAACACTGCCGTGGCAAAAGTGGGCACGAAAGAATGTTTCAGTGCCAGAGTTCTACTCGACGCGGAGAAGTCTTCTGTTAAAGGGAAGTAAATCTTAGGCCACAGCAGAGATAAGACAGTGGATTATGTTTGGTTGTCACTGCTACAGAGGTCTTTAATTACAAAAAAGTATTGTTATAATCTCTCTCTCTCTCTCTCTCTCTCTCTCTCTCTCTCTCTCTCTCTCTCTCTTTCCCCTCTCTCTCTCTCTCTCTCTCTCTCATTCTATATTTTACTATGTCATTTTTACATTTACTGCCAATAAAGTACCTTGCGGTGTATGGCAGGGGGAGAAGGGGGGGGGGGGGGGGTCTTGAGCCTGAGGAATTAAGACCGCCTGGTTAGTGCAGTCGCCGTGAACTGCGCAGGTCAGGATTTTCTTTGACAGAAAAAAAAAAAAAATCCGCACCTTACCGAGGATTCGAACCCGGGTCCTCCGAAGGAGAATCCAGCGTTCTAGCCACTCTGCCATTTTGCAAGCACACATACTAGCACACACACACTCACACACACACACACACACACACCATACCCTAGTATCCCTTCTACCAGTCTCTCTCTCTCTCTCTCTCTCTCTCTCTCTCTCTCTCTCTCTCTCTCTCTCAATCGCTGTGACATACACACTCTGTCTCTCTTTCTCTCTTGCAAACATGCACACATACAAATCCAAACCCTCTCCACCAACCCCTCCTCACCCGTCCACCGTTTCCTCCTATGTCCACCATAACAACAACACCACCTATAACAATAACAACCCTCAGTACTTATAAGGTCAGTATCACAGCGGCCTCCTTCACTTCCCAAAACATTTCCTGATACCAATTTTAAGCTGGGTCGACCTGGGAGCCTGGACCAATTAAAACAAAACAATTCGAATCAACCCCGATGCGGATCGAACTCCACGACTACCGGACCGGCAAGCGAACAACCATCACACTAGCCAGGCTCCTATGTCGACTACGCTATCTAGTTTTTGTGTGGAAATTTTCCCAGCTCTCAAACTGTGTATACACCTCGGCGAGAAGACCGATAACTGCGCAGTTAAGAACGCGTTAAAAGAAAATAAACGCTCCCCCGTTACGTAAGTGCCCTAAACATATTATTACTAGACCAGTACAATTAATATGAGTTCTAAACCTGGGATAATAAGGGGCGCGACGTTTTGTGCCGACGAAACGTCATTTCTTGCAGACGTAATGTCACCCCGACAATAGTCATCCCTGTGGGTTGTCATTCTCAGGGAGGACGACCGCTAGAGACATTGTCCCCTCTTTGATGCTCCAAGAAGCAAACTTAAACAGCCCGACAAACGCTGCTTTTCTAGAACTATAATGATTACCAAATGGTGGGGGTAAACGGGCGGAAAATAAGAAATTGGTTAGCAAGAGGGGGGTATAGATGTAAGCCGCTTTGAATTTATCAAATTGGTGGTGTACAATGGACTTTGAGTCGTATCTCTCCAACTATATTTTACAATATTTGTGCAAGTTCTTTTATTTGCTGCTCTTAAGGGACAAATGCGGGTGGAAAGCTGGGAGTATTCACAAACAGCAGCAGAAAACCGGAGCAACAGACACAGAATAGGGGCGTTGGCTGTTACTTCAAGGTTTAAAGGGGTGGAAATTATGCATTCTGTTGCGAAACCAAAGAAAATAAAATAAAAATGCGAATTCATCAATAACAATACTGTTTGAAATGGTGAATAGGAGCTTTCAGAAAGAAGAGGGCAACTAAGATTTTTCAGATCTGAATGGGAAAATGAATGAAGATGTTGAAAACACACATCGTTGTTACGTAGGTTATGGGGTGATTATGTGCACATAATGAAACTGTCTTTTATGGAGTCGGCAGCCATCAGAGATACGTCTTGTCACTTGATGTTTAAATAGATGTCGCCTGAGATTATCTAGTTAAATAAATTACAAGATACAAAGAAGAGAAGGCGCTAGCCAGATCTGGGAACATGGGCCTCGGGAAGACGGTTACACAGGCTGGGAAAGAAATCGGTGGTAGATTACGATATCTTAGTAAATTCGCCTTAATGGCGAGGGACACCATTAAAAGGGAAAGCAAGCCCACACGCAAAACCCAGTCCTTTACTACTTTAAACAATGTGTAGGGACTACGCTCGAGTTTAAGCGAGCGAACAAGAAGAAGAAGAAGATCTAAGTAAAAGTACAGTAGGGTGTGTTTCTTGTCTCTTCAGTCACACTGATCAATAAATATTTTAATATGAAATGGTTTTTTGTTTTTCTTTTTTTTCACGTGGACTTCTAGTAATAAAATTTCCCCTGGTCTCTGGGTAGTGAAATCGGACGCCCGTGTGTATTGGTGCGCACGTAAAAATCCCTTGGCAGTTGGAAATCGAAAAAGAGTAGCCTAACGGCTCTGCCCAGGCAAATTCCGAGTTAAAAATCTACCCAAAATATTTCAGGATCCTCGCCGGTGCTACGGAGTTCGTGCACTGAGCTGAGTTTCTCCAGACTCAGGTTTGAGTTAGGAGGAGAACAGAGCACTTGTGGGTTACACCCTCGTGCCGTGATGTTGATCCATCGACTAAACTAAAACTAAACTAAACTAATATGAAATGTGCTGCCCCAATATACGAGAAGGCTTCAATTAAAAACCTTAAAAGTACGATAGAAATTACAATAACAACGCCACTGTCTTGTAACCTGTAAATATTGTTGTTAAGGAAGCCAAGAGTGTTATGTACGTGACATCGCGGTACAGACGAGCACGGTGTCACCATAAGGACAGTTTAAAGATGCTCGTTCCTCATTTGACATGCACCAAAGAGGTACAGCATACTGTTATCCGATGTTTGAACAGTGAAGGGGTGAAACCTATATAAGGTCATCGGTGAATGAAGATCCAGTATGGCGATGCATGGCTGTTAGTTCAGCACGTGTATGAATGGAATAGGAAGTTTCAAAACGGCGTTACTTCTGTAACAGATTGTTCTCGACCAAGTCAGGCACAACGAGCAGTGACCCCGAGTCGATTTTTCGACAGGAATCCAAGCACTTTATCGGCTCTGGAGGACTTGTATTGAGAGCAGTGATGACTACATTGAAAAATAATACATTTGTTCTTTACTAAAAAACATTTCGGGTTTTCATTTTAACCCCCTTGTATTAACGACACAGAACTATTATTCTTCTTCTTCAGCGTGGATTCTTGTGTGGGTCAATATCAGGATGTCCTCTTGAGGTCTTTGCTGATTTCCCATAGGTTTTCTAGAAGGGTCGCTATTATCAGCCAGCTTTCCTCTTTCTTAATTCGGTGAGGTCAGGACAGTCTGTTCTAGCCCTGAAGATTCTGGTCTGTGCGTTTGTCCCAAGCCGATGAATGCCCTCGTGAGCTGGTCTGAAGTGGCTACCTTCTCATTTCGGTATGCCAGAAAATAATAATACAGACAAACAGACCAAAGAAGGCAACAACAAGACATCCCAATTACATTTGGCCAGACGTAAACTCTAATATAATCATTTACAAAATGACCTTTTCGACCACAGAATAACTATTACCTATTAAAAATATTTTCAGGAATGTAGAAGATATAAATGGAATCGGCATTGGAGAACGAAACATCAATAACATTAGATATGCAGATGATACAGTATTGATTACAGACAATGCACAAGATCTACAGCAATTAGTAGATGCAGTTGAGTTGTACACAGTGAGCAGCTGGGGTTGGAATTAAATTGTAAGAAGACACAGGTTATGGTCGTCACTAGGAAGAAGAAGTACCACAATGTAATATACAAGTAAATGGGAATATTCTTCAACAAGTGAATCGGTACAATTATCTTGGAAGTCATAACATCTGATGGGAGATGCCTTGAAGAGATTAGAACAAGAATCGCCATGGTGAAAGTAGCCTTTAGAAAGATGAAAAACATTCTGACCAATAAAAAGATGTCAATTGAAACGAGAAAAAGAGTGTTGAGGGGATACATAGAGCCTGTTCTTTTGTATGGATGTGAAACTTGGACAATGTGCAGTCAAGCTGAAAAACATCTGATGGCTGCAGAAATGTGGTTTCTGAGGAAAATGCAAAGAATACCATGGACAGACAGAAAAACCAATGACCAAGTACTACAGGAGACAAATGAAAATCGTAAATTGATAAGAGAAATTAGACGTAGACAGTCAACATTTTTTGGACATGTTATGAGAAGAAATGGATTGGAGAACTTGGTGACAACTGGCAAGATCGAGGGGAATAGACCAAGAGGAAGACCGAGAGGAAAGTACCTGGATGGCTTGGCCACATGGCATGGACGAGACAGGAACACTGAGCTGTTCCACGACGCTGGTGATTGAGTGAAATGGCGAGTCATGACCGCCCACGCTTTCCGGCATGGCACATGATTGATTGATTGATTAAAAATAACTGGATAAGTTCCTATCTTTTAACTCGTAACTTAACGTAATAGGTGCATATGCACACAGCTAACGATATATTCTGCAGCGATGTCTACACGCTGGCAAACACGTCACACCGCAGATCTCACATGGTCGTCATGTGCCATGTCGATAAGCGAGGTAGCCGTCTCACACATGGTGTCATGTTCCACGTCGATAAGCGAGGTAGCCATCTCACACATGGTGTCATGTGCCATGTCGATAAGCGAGGTAGCCATCTCACACATGGCCGTCATGTGCCATGTCGATAAGCGAGGTAGCCATCTCACACATGGTCGTCATGTGCCATGTCGATAAGCGAGGTAGCCATCTCACATAAGATCACTTGTCTAGAGTCAGGTCTGTGTTCTTTTATCAATCATGCCATATGGCCAAGCCATCAAAGTATGTATCAACCGGCTCCGTGGCCGAGGAGTTAGCAGCTTTCTCCGCTAACTCCGAATACTCTCGTCACGTGACGCGACGAGAATTAGCAGTGGTTCGAATCGCAAAAGTGACTTATGAGAGTATGGAGCCGGTCGCTCAGAAAGTCGTGGCGTGCTGATGAGCGTAATCTAGCCTAGGAATCAACATACAGCTGAAAGATGCTGGTGTTGACCGCAATATCCTGAAAACAGGATGGAAACGCGGAAAAAAAAAAAAAAAAAAAAATCAAAGTATGTATCACTTTACATTCTTCTGGCTCTTTCCCCGTCATTTTTAGCAGTTGTGAGTAGGTGCTCTAGTTTATCTTTCCCCATAACGTGCCAAAAATAATTTTGCTTGTCTGCATCGAACTTTAATCAATTTACGGTTTTCAGTTGATTCTTATAGAGCTTTTTCAGTGTTTTTTCCCTTCTGTCTCTCCACGGTATTCTGAGTTTTCCCCTCAGAAACGATCATTCCAATGCCATTATATGTTCACAGCTTGTCTGTTTATTGTCCATGATTTACACACGCATATAGCAGTGTAGGTTCTATATAGCACAACAACGCTATGTTTTACTCAATGCAATTATTTGTGCGTTACCTCGCTTTGAATTCAAGCATAGTCCTAACACGTCCTATTACTTCTAGTGAACTGGACTGATTTTTGCGTATGGATTAGCTTTCGCTTTTACCAGTGTCCCTCACCATCAAGTGAACCCACTCTGGCTTCTGAGACACTTGCAATTTTACATCTCCAAGTCAAAGACGAGAATCAATATTTTAGTCTAATTGATCGTTTGAACCAGCTACCTCGGCCTCAGCACACCGGAAGTTTAAGAGCAAGGACTCTTATCCATTCGGCCATGCCTACATCTCTCAATGCAACTGCTAGTTGTTACATCATTGAACCCAAACCCAGCCCACAAAGGTCTCTTTTATGGTCGGATGAAGCAACTCTGGATGTCCAACTCTACGGTAGCCTGCAGGATCTGCAGGAAATAGCAATATGGGTGAAATACAATTGCAGCTTTAGGCAGGTCGTTGGAGATTCACTGAAGATTACACGTAACTGACTAAGTTTTACGTATAATATTGTGTTGTTATTTCATTTGGATTAAAGAGGCCTATGTTCTTGTTTATATAATCTACTGATAATAAGACATTGTAGACAGTCAGAAGCAGGCATCTGTCTCAAAATGTTTTCATTATGTGATAAAAAATATCAACAATCAGCATGAGGATATTTTGTTAGCTATAGGAGAAGAGACGGGGAGCAGGTGGGGGATGTCCAGAGAGCAGTAATGTTGATTCTTGATTTAATATTATATGTGTTATGACAGATTGAGGGAAAAATAACAAGGGGAAGGCAGAGAAGTAAATACCTGGATGGCTTGGCCACGTGGTATGGTCGAGACAAGAACACAGAGCTGATCCACGACTCGGGTGATCGTGTGAGATGGCGAAACACGACGGGCCACACGTATCGTAATGGCACATGATGATGATGGTGATGCTGCTGATGATGATGATGTTGATAATAATGATGATGACGATGATATGATGGTGGTGGTGGTGTTGATGATGATGATGATGATGATGATGATGATGATGATGATGATGATGATGATGATGCAACATCAAATCAAGTTTTTAGTATTGATCCTTTTCACATAGAGTGTCGTGTATTGGCAGAAAAGCATCAAAACTTGAAAGGCAAGCTAATGGATATCATGTGAGAGAAGGCCTTATGATGTCGCCGTGCTGGTAACATTCTCCTAATAGTCAAAATGCTAACATAACAGAATAGTTGTTAAATGTCTTATATGGAAGTCAATTGACAATCACTACATTAACTCCTACGCTACAGTATGCCACTTATAGTGGCTCAAAAGTTGTTCAAAATGCAAACTTAAAGTGATTGACTACCATGATAGTAAGGTACAAATACAGCAAGTAACAAGACACACACCAGGATAGTAAATTACAACCACAGCAAGTAACAAGACCCATACCATGATAGTAAGGTGCAACCACAGCAAGTAACATGACACATACCATGATAGTAAAGTACAACCACAGCAAGTAACAAGACACATACCATGATAGTAAGGTAAAACAACAGCAAGTAACAAGATACATACCATGATAGAAAGGTACAACCACAGCAAGTAACATGACACATACCATGATAGTAAGGTACAACCACAGCAAGTAACAAGACACATACCACGATAGAAAGGTACAACCACAACCACAGCAAGTAACAAGACACATACCATGATAGAAAGGTACAACCACAGCAAGTAACATGACACATACCACGATAGAAAGGTACAACCACAACCACAGCAAGTAACAAGACACATACCATGATAGTAAGGTGCAACCACAGCAAGTAACATGACACATACCATGATAGTAAGGTAAAATCACAGCAAGTAACAAGACACATTCCATGATAGTAAGGTAAAACAACAGCAAGTAACAAGACACATACTATGATAGAAAGGTACAACCGCAGCAAGTAACATGACACATACCATGATAGTAAGGTACAACCACAGCAAGTAACAAGACACATACCACGATAGAAAGGTACAACCACAACCACAGCAAGTAACAAGACACATACCATGATAGAAAGGTACAACCACAGCAAGTAACATGACACATACCACGATAGAAAGGTACAACCACAACCACAGCAAGTAACAAGACACATACCATGATAGTAAGGTGCAACCACAGCAAGTAACATGACACATACCATGATAGTAAGGTAAAACCACAGCAAGTAACATGACACATACCATGATAGTAAGGTACAACCACAGCAAGTAACAAGACGCATACCATGATAGTAAGGTACAACCACAGCAAGTAACAAGACACATACCATGATAGTAAGCTAACATCACAGCAAGTAACAAGACACACACCATGATAGTAAGGTAAAACCACAGCAAGTAACATGACGCATACCATGATAGTAAGGTACAACCACAGCAAGTAACAAGACACATACCATGATAGAAAGGTACAACCACAGCAAGTAACATGACACATACCACGATAGACAGGTACAACCACAACCACAGCAAGTAACAAGACACATACCATGATAGTAAGGTGCAACCACAGTAAGTAACAAGACGCATACCATGATAGTAAGGTACAACCACAGCAAGTAACAAGACGCATACCATGATAGTAAGGTACAACCACAGCAAGTAACAAGACACATACCATGATAGTAAGGTACAACCACAGCAAGTAACAAGACGCATACCATGATAGTAAGGTACAACCACAGCAAGTAACAAGACACATACCATGATAGAAAGGTACAACCACAGCAAGTAACATGACACATACCACGATAGACAGGTACAACCACAACCACAGCAAGTAACAAGACACATACCATGATAGTAAGGTGCAACCACAGTAAGTAACAAGACGCATACCATGATAGTAAGGTACAACCACAGCAAGTAACAAGACACATACCATGATAGTAAGCTAAAACCACAGTAAGTAACAAGACGCATACCATGATAGTAAGGTACAACCACAGCAAGTAACATGACACATACCATGATAGTAAGCTAAAATCACAGCAAGTAACAAGACTCATACCATGATAGTAAGGTACAACCACAGCAAGTAACAAGACACATACCATGATAGTAAGCTAAAATCACAGCAAGTAACATGACACATACCATGATAGTAAGGTGCAACCACAGCAAGTAACATGACACATACCATGATAGTAAGGTACAACCACAACCACAGCAAGTAACAAGACATATACCATGATAGTAAGGTACAACCACAACCACAGCAAGTAACATGACACATACCATGATAGTAAGGTACAACCACAACCACAGCAAGTAACATGACACATACCATGATAGTAAGGTACAACCACAACCACAGCAAGTAACATGACACATACCATGATAGTAAGGTACAACCACAGCAAGTAACAAGACACATACCATGATAGTAAAGTACAACCACAGCAAGTAACAAGACACATACCATGATAGTAAGGTACAACCACAGCAAGTAACATGACACATACCATGATAGTAAGGTATAACCACAGCAAGTAACATGACACATACCATGATAGTAAGGTATAACCACAGCAAGTAGCAAGACACATACCATGATAGTAAGGTACAACCACAGCAAGTAACAAGACACATACCATGATAGTAAGGTATAACCACAGCAAGTAACATGACACATACCATGATAGTAAGGTATAACCACAGCAAGTAGCAAGACACATACCATGATAGTAAGGTACAACCACAGCAAGTAACAAGACACATACCATGATAGTAAGGTACAACCACAGCAAGTAACAAGACACATACCATGATAGTAAGGTACAACCACAGCAAGTAACAAGACACATACCATGATAGTAAGGTATAACCACAGCAAGTAGCAAGACACATACCATGATAGTAAGGTACAACCACAGCAAGTAACAAGACACATACCATGATAGTAAGGTACAACCACAGCAAGTAACAAGACACATACCATGATAGTAAGGTAAAACCCCACACGGGTAGTGACTCCTCGTCTCCAGCGGAAACTGCTGCTTTCTCCCACGAAGTCGGCCTCCATGTCGACAATCGTAGCCATCACCATAATGGAAGTAGCGGGTCTGCACGTCACCGCCGCTACCTCCATCGTAAATTAAATAACCATCATGGTAATCGTAGTAGTAAGGCGATTGTATATGATGTGAGGGTACCGCCTCCATTGCTTGACTAGGCCCAACTGCTTCCCTCGGTGTTAATGTTCATGACTGTTTATCAATAATTTGCGGCTGATGATAAAATCCAACTGGAGAAATTATGTTACTGGACTGAATACGCGCCGGTAATGTCACAGATATATAAACTGGGTCACCAAAATGACGTCCTGCATACAAGTAATATATTATTGTAAATACCTAACACAGTCATGCACGCGCTAGCACAGATACACACACAAGAAGTTGCGGCGACATAGCGGTTAGTGCGCTTGTATGCAAAGACAGTGGCCAGGGTTCAAACCTCAGCACGGACAGGATTATGCATTTCCTCCAGCAGTTCAACTCTGGGGTAGACCCAGCCATAGTAACACGGGTGTTTGGGAAGGAAGTATCACGAGTAGGGAAACTTTACTACCTGTCTCATATGTTGTGGCCTAGTGTACCTTACTAGCATGGGAAGTTGTACATTACCATCATGTGAAGTTGTACCTTACTATCATGTGAAGTTGTACCTTACTATTATGTGAAGTTGTTCCTTACTATCATGTGAAGTTGTACCTTACCATCATGTGAAGTTCTACCTTACTATCAAGTGAAGTTGTACATTACTATCATGTGAAGTTGTACCTTACTATCATGTGAAGGTGTACCTTAATATCATGAAAAGTTGTACCTTACTATCATGTGAAGTTGTACCTTACTATCATGTGAAGTTGTACCTTACTATCATGTGAAGTTGTACCTTACTATCATGTGAAGTTGTACCTTACTATCATGTGAAGTTGTACCTTACTATAATGTGAAGTTGTACCTTATTATCATGTGAAGTTGTAACTTACCATCATGTGAAGTTGTACCTTACTATCATGTGAAGTTGTACCTTACTATCATGGGAAGTTGTACCTTACTATCATGTGAAGTTGTACCTTACTATAATGTGAAGTTGTACCTTACTATCATGTGAAGTTGTACCTTATTATCATGTGAAGTTGTACCTTACTATTATGTGAAGTTGTACCTTACTATCATGTGAAGTTGTACCTTACTATCGTGTGAAGTTGTACCTTACTATCATGTGAAGGTAGTGTGTGCTAAGGGACCACTTTTACCTTCACACACACACACACGCACGCACGCACGCACGCACGCACACACACACACACACACACACACACACACACACAAATGAGGGGCTCGGGAGTAAGAACTGGCAAGGCCAGACACGAAAGGCACATCAGGCAAATTGAGGGGGTCTCGTCAACCAACACAAAACTGGCACTATTAGTCGCCGGACGCTGATACATAATGTTGGAAAGGGGGGGGGGGGGAGCACCTATGGACATGTCCGGAGTGCAAGTATGATACGCTAATAGATAACTTATTAACTAACACACATACAGAGCAGCGGTGGCACATTAATTAGTGTCCTTGCCGTCCAAAACAGTGAGTGGGGTCGAATTTCTCAGTAGTGGAGTTGCCTTCCCCAAATTGTTGGGGTGTGTGGTTGACCCAGGCTCGTAAAATAGACACCAGAGAATGTTCAATTTCTGAGGAGTGTCTGGGGAATCAAAGGCTGAGAGGAAGCGAACTGTCAACCACACTTCATTGTCCCCAAGCCAACCACCCATTTAATATGACTAAAAAGAATGTCCAAAAGGAAGAGCATTATAGAAATGAATGTAAAGAGGCTACAAAAATAGTCAGACAGCAGAAGCGAGAATATATGAGTAATATAATCAAAGATATGGAAACTAATCACCAGAAAAATGAATCCAGAAAATTTTTTAAAGAACTGAAGTCAATGAAACGAGGGCACCAACAAAACACATATGGTTTAAAAGACAAAAATGGGAATATGATAAATACCAATGAGGAAATGTGCAACACATGGAAAGAATATTTTATTGAATTACTAAATTGTGAAGCTCCAAGTAACATTTTCTCACAGGAAGAGGTTCTAACATGCGAACCACAAATTGAAGAACCTACATTTGAAGAAATCCTATATGTAATCACACGACTTAAAAACAATAAGGCAACTGGGACTGATGGAATTGCTGCTGAATTTATAAAGGCAGGTGGCCATGCATTACATCTAAAGCTATACGAACTAATATTAAAAATCTGGAGGACAGAAGAATTACCCCATGACTGGAAAGAGTCATTATTGATACCTATCTTTAAGAAAGGAGACAAGTTCCAATG
>OY992880.1:126543067-126593067 GCA_963921405.1 Cepaea hortensis | reverse complement strand
TGGTGGAGGTGACATGTTCACACAACTTTAAGATAAACTGATGATGGAGTGACATGTTCACACAAATTGAAGTTAGATTGATGGTGGAGGTGACATGTTCACACAAATTGAAGTTAGACTGATGGTGGAGGTGACATGTTCACATAAATTGAAGTTAGACTGATGGTGGAGGTGACATGTTCACACAAATTGAAGTTAGACTGATGGTGGAGGTGACATGTTCACATAAATTGAAGTTAGACTGATGGTGGAGGTGACATGTTCACACAAATTGAAGTTAGACTGATGGTGGAGGTGACATGTTCACACAAATTGAAGTTAGACTGATGGTGGAGGTGACATGTTCACATAAATTGAAGTTAGACTGATGGTGGAGGTGACATGTTCACACAAATTGAAGTTAGACTGATGGTGGAGGTGACATGTTCACATAAATTGAAGTTAGACTGATGGTGGAGGTGACATGTTCACATAAATTGAAGTTAGACCGATGGTGGAGGTGACATGTTCACATAAATTGAAGTTAGACTGATGGTGGAGGTGACATGTTCACACAAATTGAAGTTAGACTGATGGTGGAGTGACATGTTCACACGCATTGAAGTTAGACTGATGGTGGAGGTGACATGTTCACACAAATTGAAGTTAGACTGATGGTGGAGGTGACATGTTCACATAAATTGAAGTTAGACTGATGGTGGAGGTGACATGTTCACACAAATTGAAGTTAGATTGATGGTGGGGGTGACATGTTCACACAAATTGAAGTTAGACTGATGGTGGAGTGGCATGTTCACACGCATTGAAGTTAGACTGATGGTGGAGGTGACATGTTCACACAAATTGAAGTTAGACCGATGGTGGAGGTGACATGTTCACATAAATTGAAGTTAGACTGATGGTGGAGGTGACATGTTCACATAAATTGAAGTTAGACTGATGGTGGAGGTGACATGTTCACACAAATTGAAGTTAGACCGATGGTGGAGGTGACATGTTCACATAAATTGAAGTTAGACTGATGGTGGAGGTGACATGTTCACATAAATTGAAGTTAGACTGATGGTGGAGGTGACATGTTCACACAAATTGAAGTTAGACCGATGGTGGAGGTGACATGTTCACATAAATTGAAGTTAGACTGATGGTGGAGGTGACATGTTCACACAAATTGAAGTTAGACTGATGGTGGAGGTGACATGTTCTCACAACATGAAGTTAGACCGATGGTGGAGTGACATGTTCACACAAATTGAAGTTGACTGATAGTGGAGTGACATGTTCACACAAATTGAAGTTAGACCGATGGTGGAGGTGACATGTTCACATAAATTGAAGTTAGACTGATGGTGGAGGTGACATGTTCACACAAATTGAAGTTAGACTGATGGTGGAGGTGACATGTTCTCACAACATGAAGTTAGACCGATGGTGGAGTGACATGTTCACACAAATTGAAGTTGACTGATGGTGGAAGTGACATGTTCACACAAATTGAAGCTGGACTGATGGTGGAGTCACGTGTTCACACAACTTTAAGATAAACTGATGATTGAGTGACATGTTCACACCACGTTAAGATAAACTGAAGATTGAGTGACATGTTCACACTATTTGAAGCTAGTTTGATGGTGGAAGGACGTGTTCACACAAACTGAAACTAGATTGGTGGTGGAATGTCATATTCATACAGCGTTTCGATAGATTGAGTGTGGAGTGACATGTTCACATAACTTTAAAATAGATTGGTCGTGGAGTGACATGTTCACACACCTTTTAGATAGATTGATGGGGGAGTGACATGTTCACACAATTTTTGATAGACTGTTGTTGGAGCGACATGTTCACACAACTTTTAGATAGATTGGTGCTGGAGTGACATATTCAAACAACTTTAAGATAAATTGATGATTGAGTGACATGTCCACACAACTTTAAGATAAATTGTTGATTGAGTGACATGGTCACACAACTTGAAGCGAAACTGACGGTGGGGTGATATTTTCACACAACTGTGAAATAGATTGATGGGGGCGTGAAATGTTCACACAACTTTAAGATAGATTGGTGGTGGAGCGACATGTTCAGTAAAACCTGATTGTATTCAGATCTACAAAACATGACGATTCTATCACATCAAACACCCATAGTTAAGTCCTGCTTCGGATAAGTTTATGTTAGTTTTGATTTTAATTGACACAGTTGAGAGTCGCGGTTGTACGCTTGCTTTCTGGCGCGATGGTCATGCGTTCAAATCCTCATAATGGTGGAAATGTTTTCTCTCACTGGATTCCGAGGTCAACCCACCGTAAAATCTTTAACAGAAAATATCTTAGGGAAGAAATGCGACCTATGAGAAATGTACCACATCACCCTTCAGGTTCCTACTGGTGTATAAACATATCAGCCGAGCACCATATACCCAAAAAACGTATCAAATCGTGGGAAAATGACCTTAATGTTTACTTTTCTATATTTCTGGCATAAAAAAATTGTATTGACTGGTTCTCTAAAACGCGAATCGTGTTTAAACGAAACAAAGTACAGAAAGAACAATTATCGAAGAGCGATTCAAATAAGGAAATGTCATCGCAGAACTAAAATTATCACCGGAAAGTTAGTGACGAACCAAAATAAAGCTCTTATCTTTGAGTTGTAGTTTTTCCTTTTCTGTTATTAGACTGAAACTTAAATGATAAAAATCAAGAACGCGTGAGGTATAAGAGAGCGATTAGCAAACAGAGCCAGTTCAATCAAGACTGATCCCTGATGAATAAAAACACACTAAAAATTGCAACAAATAAGAGACAACTAGACTCTTTTAACGTCGATCTATCAAAACCAAACCGCCCCGTGTCTAATGGTTGTTAGAGTGAAAATCGTTATTCGTTACGTGGAATCAAGGCCTGGCAAGGGATGGCTTTTAGAGGGACGTGGAGGGGGAGAGGGAGGGTTGATGAATTGGGTGAATTAGAGTGTTTCAGTGACCGATCGCGAGGAGAGGGTGGGTGTAGTGGTGGAGAGGAAGGAAGAGCGTGGTAGGAGGAAAAGGATGATAGACAGATAGAGCCCGGGAGTGTGTTAAAAGGTCGAAGAGGGTGATAGAGAGAGAGAGAGAGAGAGAGAGAGAAAGAGAGAGAGAGAGAGAGAGAGAGAGAGAGAGAGAGAGAAAGAGAGAGTAGGTGGGAGAGATAGAGCCCAGGTGTGTTTGAAAGGGGAGGATGAGGACGAAGTAGAGAGAGAGAGAAAGAAAGAAAGAGAGAGAGCGAGCGCTTGCGAGAGTAGATATGGAGAAAGAAAAAGAGAGAGTATGCGTGAGAGAGAGAGAGAGAGAGAGGGAGGGAGAGGGAGTGGATATAGAGAAGGAATGAGAGAGAGTGTGTGTGTGTGAGGGTGAGAGAGTGTGTGTAGGTGGGAGGACAAGGATGATAGAGAGATAGAGCCCGGGTGTATCTGGAAAGGGGAGGAAAAGGGCGATAGAGTGATGGGGGAGTTGGTTTAGAGTAGACAGAGAGGGGGAAAGTGAGAAAGCATGAGAAAAAGAATGTATGTGTTAAGGTTGCAGGGAAATAATGAAAGAGACATAGAGCCCAAGGATGAGTGAGAGATGGGGGAAGGTTGAGTAAATAGAGAGATGGAAAGCTTGAGAAAGACAGTGTGTGTGTGTGTGTGTGTGTGTGTGTGCGTGTGACGATCTGACGAAAAGGATGAAAGATAAATAGAGCAGGGTGTGTTCAGGAGGAGGAAAAGGGTGAGAGAGAGAGAGAGAGAGAGAGAGAGAGAGAGAGAGAGAGAGAGGGGAGAGAGAGTGAGTGAGAGAGAGAGAGAGATAGAGAGAGAGAGAGAGAGGGGAGAGAGAGAGTGAGTGAGAGAGAGAAAGAGTGAGTGGGTTAGAGAGAGAGCATGAGAGAGAGAACTAACAGACGAGACAGTATTGATGCAGACGACAGAAAAGAAATATTGGAGTCCAGAACGAAAAAGAAACATTAACAAGAATGTTCACAGTAATGCAATTTAAGATATTTAAAAAAAAAAAAAACATGCAGCAAATAAGGTATGCATAAGTAAAAGTGTACGGTATATTGACTATTAGGCAGACAGGCAGACAGACTTAAAGACAGGCAGACTGACAGACGGATGGAGGGACGGGAAAGAGGTCCGGTCTCGGGAGATCGGACAGACGGAGAGATGGAAGGAAGACTGACGGGAACGCAGACAGACGGACAGATAAACGGACGGACAGAGAGATGGAAGGACTAACTAACGGGAACGCAGACAGACGGACAGACAGATAAACGGACGGATGGAGAGATGGAAGGACTGACTAACGGGAACGCAGACAGACGGACAGACAGATAAACTGATGGACGGACAGACAGACAGACAGACAGACAGACAGACAGAAAGACGGACGGACGGACGGACGGACGGACGGACGGACGGACGGACGGACGGACGGACGGACAGACAGACAGACAGACAGACAGACAGATAGATAGATAGATAGATATGTAGATAGATAGATAGATAGATAGATAGATAGATAGATAGATAGATAGATAGATAGATAGATAGATAGATAGATAGATAGATCATGTTTGGGCGATCGTTTGCCTTGAACCCAAGCGTAGTCCATATCTATGCCACTACGTCTAGTGGACCGGACTGATTTTTGCGTGTGTATTAGCTGTCCCTATTACCAGTGTCCCTCGTCATCAGGCGAACCCATGTCGACTTCTGAGGTATTTGTAATTTAAATCCCCATGTCAAGGGCGATAAGTCAACATTTTAGTGCAACCGACTAGTGTAGAG
This sequence comes from Cepaea hortensis, assembly GCA_963921405.1. NCBI lineage: Eukaryota > Metazoa > Mollusca > Gastropoda > Stylommatophora > Helicidae > Cepaea > Cepaea hortensis. The sequence goes on along the minus strand of OY992880.1, from coordinate 126,588,255 downwards.
GTTCAAACGACTACCTTGGCATGAAAAAAAAAAACCACACACACAGCAGATGTTTAAGAACGAGCGAACTGATTCATTCGGCCATTCTGACCTCTATTATTATAATAATATGAACAATAGCAGCATAGTAATAAATTAGCCATTAATTATGTTGATCCTTCCCACGTGACGACACTGTCGACCAGCTCAAGTGCCGCACCTGGTTACAAATTCCTACTTTGACCTCATTACTACCAGGTGCCTGTAATAATGACGTATTAAACAGACATTAAAATTACTTTGTAGCTTATGATCATTCATTCATGGTGATTTTTACTGCCAGTATAATGTTAATATACCGGGCTGGTGTTTTGCTTCTGTTTTTGGAGTGAAATATTGTGCGTAGAGTGTTTTTGAAAATGTGTGAAGTTATATATTATTGCTGCAGTTTACAAGTGCTCCAGGCCATGTTGATCGTTGCACTTAATGATTTTCCACTGCCCTACATGGGCGGTTATCAATTCTTTAAATTTTCAGTTTAGGTTACTCAAAGGAAAATTCAAATTTACGTCGCATAGCTTACGAAGAAAAAAAAAAACAATATAAATGTTTTAGATTTGAAATGTTACAGTGGACATTCTTAGAATATCGTGGAGAAAGATGAAATGTTACAGAGGACATTCTTAGAATATCGTTGAGAAAGATGAAGTGTTACAGATGACATTCTTAGAATACCGTGGAGAAAGATGAAGTGTTACAGATGACATTCTTAGAATACCGTGAAAAAAGATGAAATGTTCGAGAGGACATTCGTAGAATATCGTGGAGAAAGATGAAATGTTACAGGGACATTCTTAGAATATCGTGGAGAAAGATGAAATGTTACAGTGGCCACTCTTAGAATACCGTGGAGAAAGATGAAATCTTACAGTGGACACTCTTAGAATACCGTGGAGAAAGATGAAATTTTACAGAGGACATTCTTATAATCTCGCGGATAAAGATGAAGAAATGACATTCTTCAGAAGTTGCGGTAGGGTGCTGGCTAGACACTCGCCTGCTGGCTGATGGGCTTGCGTTCGATCCACAGTTTGGGCTGACTCGGAGGTTTACAGGCTGACTCGGAGGTTTACAGATTGACTCAGGGCTCCCTGGTCGACATAGCAGAAAATACGTATAAGAGACATTTTTGGAAGTAAAATCGACCGGCGGGGTACTGACCATATCGCCCACCGAATGCCTATACAAATACGTGTCTAGCACTTTATGCCCGATCCGACTTAAGGTGTATCTGAGATTTCCCCGTGCTAGCTTTGAACTCAAGCGTAGTCCAGCAACGCTACTTTTAGTGAACTAGGCTGAATGTTGCGTGTGCTAATGCTTTCCCTATTATCAGTGTCCCTTGCCATCAGACGATCCCACTTCGACTTCTGAGATACTTGTAATTAACGTCCCGAAGTCAAGGAAGATAAGTCAACACGTTAGTCCAACCGACCGGTGTTGGGGTTGAACCAACAATCACGGCATCAGCACACATGATGTTTAAGAAAGGGCGCACTATTCCTTTCTGCCATGCCGACCTCGATTGAGTGTTAATCAGTATTCTTCATGACCAACCAGGCTTGCCGACTCTAGATACATCTACACAAGAACAAACAATACCCAAATACAAGCTTCAAAATAAGCCACGCTCAATTTGGGAGCAGGTCGCTTTGCGTTGATTTTCACAAAGATGTGTGCGTCGGCCGTTCAGAAAGCAATGATTAGCTGAAAGGAAAATTGCCGAGGAAATCAAAGACAATAAATGCTGGGGTTTATTGCAACGTCCTGTAAAAAAAACGCAACTACACTTCTAACTGCGCTGATAGATGTATGCATGTCTTTGTAACAAGTGTTTTTGTTTTAAATGTCAAATATTTATCTGTTATTCCATAGTGTGTCTTAAAGTACTCACTTTAGTGTCTGTTCATGTCTTCGAAAGTGGCACAGCTTTTATTTAATATGTTCTGTTATACCTTGAATGTACCAAGTCACACACCTCAAAGATCAGCGTGTCTAACTTCGGTATGCATGGGTGTAAGATTTGCTTCCTCTATGCACACAATTAGACAGTAAAACATTTTTGGGCATGTTATGAGAAGAAATAAATTGGAGAACTTGGGGACAACTGGCAAGATCCAGGGTAAGAGAACATGGGGAAGACAGCGAAGTAAATACTTGGGTGGCTTGGCCACGTAATTCGGTCGCAGCAAATGACGTCACTTGCGTATGGTTGACCGTGCTACCATATATTTCGAAAGTATAATAAACATACTCAAATGCGGCCGGGTAGATCAGAACTTCGGTACGGGGTCGGAAGAAAATGTCTCAACGCCAACTTCTTTGTCATAGATGTAAACCTTTTTCATATCTGTTGGAGTGCGGTGGGTTTAGAGACCTGGTTTCCCCCCCCCCCTCCCCGCTCTGCTGTGTTTAAGAACCTCGATTCCTCCCGCCCTGCAATGTTTAAACGTTAGTGTAACCACAGATGGAAGACTGTTGTGATAATTAAGAGCGAAAACAAGTTAACGTGACGTGTAACTAAGTAGCTTGACAAAAAACTCGCATATACAACAGCGAACTTTGCGATAACAGTCTTTATAAAAGACGACGAACACGATGACGAAGATGACAGCAGCAGCAGCAGCATCAGCAGCAGCAACAGCAACAGCAGCAGCAGCAATAATAGTAATAATAATAATAATAATAATAATAATAATAATACAGTGCATACCTGATGAGACGAACTCACATGAGAACCAATAAATAGTTCTTCTTATTAGAAACTTCTCTTATAAAGAGTTCAAACGTGTGGTAATGCATTTACAACGTACAATACAATATTGTTCTTCACAAGAGATATTCGCCACATCCGAGATCGCCTTAAACGGTTTGCACTGTAATAATAATAATAATAATAATAATAATAATAATAATAATAATAATAAATAAATAAATAAATAAATAAATAAATAAATAAGTAAATAAATAAATACATAAATAATTAGTTTCGACGAAATGCTTGCTTGCTTGCGTTCGCTAACTGTGAACTCCAGCGTGATGTCCTGTATGTCTGATGAAGACATCCTGTTGTCCAACATCAGTGTGATGTCATACAGGACCTGAGGTTTGCGTGAGTATCCGTCGTCCCATGTCTGGCTTATTGGTGTGCAAATTGGTGGTTCCTCGCCGTGCAGGCAGACATCTTTCGACGAATCTTTCGACGAAATGAAATGGATCTCTATTTTAAGATAATCTGTTCTATGTTTGACAACTGATATGGGAAATTCTACAGATGCAGACATTCTTCTGCAGTAACCATACAGTTCTGTCGTCTTCTTGGATTTTAATAATTAAAGAATTTGGTGTTTTTTGTTTGTCCCAAAGCAGTTTTCTGTTATGGGTCTGTAACGTGGTAGCGCTATCACATTCTGTAGGTTTGAATTCACGTAGAACAAGATGGCCGATCTTTCCTTCACTTTCGCACGCGACGAGTCCATGCGTCGAACCCGCGTCTTGTGTGCTACTGAGATTATCAGCGCAGTTCGTTATCAACTTAGCTAACGCGACCGCTGAAAAAATACGGTTATTTACTAGGTTTATGTCTGCGTGTGCCTTTTCTGTATCAGTTGAGTTGAGTTAAGCAACACGCCGGCCATTTCCATACGTGCCCCGTCCTCATCTTCAATAACCAGCAAAGAGTCCCAATACTTATGATACCAGTTGCATTTTGAGTATGTGCTCGTCTTACTTTTCCTCTGAGTACTGCGTTTCTGCCATATCCATGTCACATCAATGTCACATTCATGTAATTCCCTGTCACACCCTTGTCACATCCATGTAATTCCATGCCACACCCTTGTCACATCCTTGTGACATCCATGTCATTCTCTGTCACACCCCTGTCCCATCCCTATCATACCCCTGTCACTCCCTGTCACATCTCTGTCACATCGTTGTCATTCCATGTAACATCCTTGTCACATCCATGTCATTCACTGTCACACCCTTGTCACATCCTGTCACATCCATGTCATTTCCTGTCACATCCCTGTCAATCCCTACCATACCCCTGTCACCACCTGCCACATCCCTGTCACATGTCTATCATACCCCTGTCACTCCCTGTCACATCTCTGTCACATCCCTGTCATGCCCCGTCACACCATTCTCTCCAGGCCAGTATTATTGTCCTATTCTTCCACACAATACACGTGATCCCAAATGACCCCGACCACATCTGTAGTATCCTGCACAGTACCCCACCCAGCGGCTCAGACCCAGCCAGGTACCCCATCCAGCGGCTCAGACCCAGCGAGGTACCCCACCCAGCGGCTCAGACCCAGCCAGCTACCCCACCCAGCGGCTCAGACCCAGCGAGGTACCCCACCCAGCGGCTCAGACCCAGCCAATCTGTCCGCTTGCTCCTTTCCCAACCTACCAGCATGTCCAAGGGACAAGATCCTACGGAAATGTCGCATCAAAAAAGTGCTCTCTGAGAAACAAGAGGCGCCTGAGAAAACAAACTGCAACACCCAGGGTAACGGTCGTGTATTTGTATCGGCGAGGTATGCAAATATGAAAGTAACAACCGGCCATTATTTACAATAGAGACGAATTCCGATCGATTGCGATTAATTTATTTTCTCTACATAATCACCCAAACAAAAAGCTTTTAGTTGCTCGTCACGTGACACGTATCCTCCAGGGGAGTGGTGTACCTAAAATAAACATGCCAGAGATAACTGCTAACTGAAACAAACAACCAACTGGTCCACCATTTCCCCAGCAGAATTTATGCAGGCATGGTTAAAATAAACAAGGAATGGGATCTTATGGGAACAAACGTTAGAGAAACATCGTTCCTATTTTTGAGAAATAATCTAGACAGTCTCTCTATATTTTAATGAGAGGAAAATAACCGAGACACATTCTCCTAATTTTTGTACGAGGGTAAATAACCGATACACACTCCAAATCTTTTAATAAGGGAAAATAATCAAGATACAATCTCCCTATTATTTAGGTGAGAAATAACTGATAACACATTCTCCAAATGTGTGAATGAATTGAAATAACCAAGAAACATTCCCCCTATTTCGTAATGAAGAGAAATAATCCTATCTTGTGTCGAAGAGAAATGATCGAGATGTCCTCCCTATGTTTTCTATTAAAAAAAAAAAAAACGCACCCACGCACGCACGCACGCACGCACACACGCACGCACGCACGCACGCACGCACGCACGCACGCACGCACGCACACACACACACACACACTCCAATTTTTTGTCTTGTGGAGAAATAACTTCCTGCTTTGTTCTGAAGAAACTTAACCGATACCCATACTACCCATTCGGTCAACCTTCTTGTATTACGCTACCAAGGTTACGTTAGTTATTACAGCCCGATGTAACCATCTGGTTGCAGGTTAAGTTATTCAAGTCCAATTTAACCATAATGTCCAAGATTTAGTTATTACACTCCAATTTAACCATTCTGCCCCAGGCTTTGTTATTACAGCTAATTGTAACCATTTGGTTTGAGGAGTAGTAACTACATTCAAATTTAACCAATGGATCCTAGTTTCATTTATTACATTCCTATGTAACCACTCGGTCCCAGGTTTATTTAATACATTCCAGTTTTCGGTTCCAGGATTACCTATTATATTCCAATTTAAGCATTCTGTCCCACGTTGATTTAATACAATACCCTTTAACCACCCTGTCCCGGGTTTAATTAATACAGTCCAGTTTAACCATCCGGTTCCTGGTTTATTTAATACAGTCCAGTTTAACCACTCAGTCCTAAGTTTGATCTTCACAGACCATCTTAACTGACCCCAGGCAGATATTTGAAATTAACATTTGTCTAATTTAACCAGAGTTAAAGTACATAAGGCCAGAAATAGAACGAGTCAATAAAACAAACTGGATAGTGAGTTAATGTAACAACGGTGTCATACGTATTCATCAAGAGTCACCTCGGTACTGAAGGTACATCCAATCATCATGTGCCATGCCGATAAGAATGGGCGGTCATGTTTTGCCATCTCACTCGATCACCAGAGTCGTGGATCAGCTCCGTGTTCCTGTCTGGACCATGCCACAAGCCATTCAGGTATTAACTTCTTGATCTTCCCCTTGGTCTCTTCCCTTCGATCTTGCCAGTTGTCACAAAGTTCTCCAATTCATTTCTTCTCATAACATGCCCAAGAAGGTCGTCTATAGTTAATCTCCAACAATCTCTGTCTTGTGACTTCATGGTGCACTTATCCAGCCTTCTTGCAGACCATCGCATGATGTTTTCTATTTCCTTTCCTGTCCTTTATCACCCACTGGTGCAGAAACAATCACAGCCAACCCACGCCAACCCATTCTATCTATTACTACCTCATGCAGCTCTTTCCTTGTCCTCGCCATATTTTATCATTATTCTGTTTGCTCGTTTTGAACTCAATCGTAGTCCATTCACGTGCAACTACTTCTAGTGCACTGGGCGGATTATTGCGTGTTGACATGCTTTCCCTATTACCAGTGTCCATCGCTATTAGGCGAACCCACTCCGACTTCAGAGGTATTTGTAATTTACCTCCCCAAGCCAAGGTCGAGAAGCCAACATTTTAGTCCAACTGATGGGTGTAAGGGTTGAACCCGCTACGTCGGCATCAGCGCATAGGGATGTTTAAGAACAAGCAATCTTATCAATTCGGCCATGCTGACCACCAATTTATCATCTGTGTCTAATTTTTTTCTCCGGTTTTTTTTTTTTTTTTTCCCCCCTTTATTTCGCCTACCCTGAGGATCTTATGGAGGAATAAGAGGCAGGTCTTTAACTCCCGTAGCGAATGTCGAGAGATGACATAGAACCCGTGCTCCAAGGCACGGATACCATTGTCAAAATAATGATTATTATCCTCCCAAAAAACGTGCTCTCTTCATCTGTTGATAAAAAAAAAGGGGACCTTTTCACGCGCCTTAAGACTTATTTGATTTATTTGTTTGGTTTAGGATTTGAGATTTAAAGATTGAGCACAACCCACAATTGGCAACATTGGTAGTATTGCGATACGAACCTAAGGCCTTGTCTACGTCAATTTGGAGGCACTAGACTCTAGTTTCTCTCTCGTTTGAGCTCGTCAGTAGTGCATATCCTTGACCGGACCCGGAAACAAACCCCGGATCACTGGAATTTAGGCTGCCTGGTGTGCCTTGCCAGCCGAGAAGACCTGATCATTCGGGGCCACATCGATTGACGAATGTCAATCGTGGCGATCTGGCAAATTTTGAGGTATACCCTACCATGGGTGACGTTGTGATATTCTAGTGTGTTAAGACTTATTGCCGGCCTTTTCGGCGAAGGACTAACGAACACGACTCGTAATCCCGCACACTGCGTCTTAAACACAGCTACGGGCGATTTGGAAGCAGAACACCTTGCGTCGTTTTCACACAATGGTATGAGTGTCGGTCGTTCAAGAAGCAATGGCAAACTACTGACTTTAAACTTGGCAAGAAATCACACCAACAGCCCAAAACTGATGGGGTCGACGGCTATGTCCTGTAACGGATATGCAATTAACGTTTGAAGCTTATATGGCATATGGTGCTAGATCCATATTTTACAGACCGATCGGCCCTCGGTGGCAGATGTGGTCAGTGTTAGGGCGGCCACCTTTATCTCCCACAACGTTTCCTGGCACAAGTTTAGGGTCAGTCAACTTAGAAGCCCGAGTCAATTAAAACATTTCGAATCTGCCCTCGTTGCGGACAGAATCCATAGTACCGGACCGACAGGTAAGCGTCTACTCAAGGCCTACAGTATTCGCAATCAACACCAGCACGTCTGCCGTTGAGCTCTCTTGGCAAGTTTATGTTCAATAGATTGCCATTGCTTTCTGAAGGACCAGCTCCGATACCAACGCAAAACCAACGCAACGTGGTCTGCTGCCAAATCGCGCGCAGCTGTTTTTCGAACACGGGAATACGGGATTACGAACCGCGTCCGTAACACCTTCGCCAAGGAGACGGCAGCTTGCCCTATTAGGAGGGGTAAGAATGATGTATCTGTGTGTTGTTTGTCCATCAAGAATGATGATGACCATTCATTTCATCCAGTGGGGTTGAAAGTATGGAGCCATGAGTTATAAGGCCTATTTCGGCTCGAAATGTTCTTTGACAATGTAGGCAAAGAATGCTTGACGTTCTAGAAGGAGGATCTCCTGCAGTGGTTTTTCTGTCCAGCCTTTTCTTCACAGCTCTTGCAGTCCTGGTTGCTTCAAGGGTGAAATCACCCTTGCGTAATGATATCGCCATGAAGTTCGGTCTTTGGCAGCAGTCTCCCAGGTGTCAAGATGAATTCCAAAAGCTTTCAGTGAGATTTTCAGTGTTTCTAAAGCGTTTTCTCTGGCTGCCTTCGGAGCGTTTACTACAACGCAGCTCGCCGTAAAAAATTCGTTTATGGAGCCTATGATCTGGCATGCGAGCGAAGTGATCAGCCCAGCGAATCTGATTCTTCATTAGTAGAGTGTGGATACTGGGCATGGACACTCTTTCTAGGACTTCAGTGTCTGGGATCTTGTCTTGCCATTTAATCTTCAAAAACTTTCTAAGGCAGACTGTGCGGAAGTGGTTTAATTTCCTAGCATGTCGCTGATAAACAGTCCAGGTTTCACAAGCATATAGCAAGTGGATAATACAACTGCTTTGTAGACTTTCAGCTTTGTTTGCAGGCTTATTCCATTTCTGTCCCATACATTCTTGTATAGATTGCCAAAGGCCGCACTGGCCTTGGAGATTCTTGCATTCACTTCATCATCAATTGTGGCAGCTTGTGACACAGTGCTGCCAAGATAGATGAATTTGTCCACAACACTTAGTCTATGACCATTAACCTTGATATCTGACACGGTGTGATTATTCCCTGGAGCTGGCTGGTACATAACTATAGTCGACTCCAAGTTGATATTGAGCCCAAAGTTGGCACAGGCATATGAGAAAGCTGAAACATCGTGTTGTATGTCTGCCTCTGAGTTGGCGTATAGAGCGCAATCATCAGCAAACAGGACCTCTCTGACGGTGTCGCTGTTAGTTTTGATTTTATCTTGCCTTCTTAGATTGATCAACTTTCCATCCACGCGGTAGTTGATGTCTATTCCAATGTCGTTGTTCTCGAAGGCATTCGTCAGCGTAGCTGAAAACATGAGACTGAATAGTGTTGGTGCCAGGACACATCCTTGATTCACTCCATTGGTGACAGGAAAGGGCTCAGACAGTTCACAATTTTCCTGTACTCTTGCCTGCATGCCATCATGAAATAGCCGCACTATTTGGACAAACTTTTGTGAACAGCCATATTTTGACGAAGATACCCCAACTGATAACTAACTAACTAACTCCTTCTCTAGTGACTGTTTCAAAAGCCTTGGTGAGCTCAATGAAGGTGGAGAATATTTCGGAGTTGTGTTCCTGACATTTTCTTGCAGCTGCCTTGCAGCGAAAATCATGTATCTTTATAAGAATGTTGAGAAAACAATTCATCTGTAAGCATGGGGGAAAACATAGTACCCGTGTCGGAATTTTGAGAAAACAATTCAACTGTAACATTGAAAAATGAAGTATCTGTGTCGCAATATTGAGAAAACAATTCATCTGTAACCATGGGGAGAAAAACACACAGTAGCCGTGTCGGAATATTGAGAAAACAATGTATCTATAACACTGAAAAATGCAGTATCTGTGTCGCAATGTTGAGAAAACAATTCATCTGTAACCATGGGAAGAAATACACACAGTAGCCGTGTCGGAATGTTCAGAAAATAATTCAACTGTAACCATGAAAACAATGCAGTATCTGTGACCGAAAGTTGAAAAAACAATTAATTTATGACCGGGGGGGGGGGGGGGGTACAGTATCTGTGTCGCAATATTGATAAAACAATAACCATGAAAACAATGTTTCAGAACATTCGCCTGGGTTCCTGAAATTAAAAAAGAAACTTGTACAACAGAGAAACTGGGTCGTGTTTTCGCAACACGTCAACAAGGGCTATCTGACTGAAGACAAGCTGTTTGTCTACGTAATTGAATGCGGCAGCGCTAATGGATAACAGGGTAACCGTCATCAAGCGATCGCGCTTTCTCTTTTTCTCTGTCTGTCTGTATTTCTCGCTTTCTCTCTCTTACTCTCTCTCTCTCTCTCGCTCTCTCTCTCCCCCCCCCTCTCTCTCTCTCTCTCTCTCTCTCTCTCTCTCTCTCTATTTTGTTTCGGTAAACTGAATAAGGCCAGACTCCGTGGCTAAAGGCTTGCGGAAGCTATTCGTGAACCGCTTAACTGCGTTCGAAACACAGCTGCGACCGATTTGGCAGCAGACCGTGTCACGCTGGGTCTTAACGTGTTTGTATGGAAGCCGGTCTTCCAGAAAGCAATGGCAAATTACTGAACGAAATAGGATATGCAAAACAAAAATAAAATTTTAAAAAATTGAATAAGGGGGCCTTCATTGCTCTGTCTGTCTGTCTGTCTGTCTGTCTGTCTGTCTGCCTGCCTGCCTGCCTGCACTTCCCTCCGTTTCTATTGTGTTTTATATATTGAACATTGGGTAGCCTTTGATGTGAATCTTCCCCGCCCCCCCCCCCCCCCAAACTAGCTTTCTCTGTTCTGTTTTTGGTAAATTGAATACTGGATAACCGTCTTTGTTCTCTCTATTACTCCGGATGTCTGTTTTTTTTTTTTTTAGCTTTAAGAAAATAGGATATCACAAATACTTCATTGCTCTCTCTCACTCTATCTCTGTCTTTCTCCACCCCTCTCTCTCTCTCTCTCTCTCTCTCTCTCTCTCTCTCTCTCTTACTCTATTTACTCTATCTCTCTCACACACACACACGCTTTGTCTATCTCTTTTTTTTTTGGTTTTATTTTTTGGTTTTGCTAAATATTATACGCTATAGCCTTCAATTAAAGATCTACACCACCCCCTCCCCCCACCGCCTTCCCCAAACCCCTCTGTTTGTCCACATGCCTGTATATCAGTTTATCATTTGTGATGGCGATTTGGATATGGGGCAATGATCAGACAAGTGAATGTCTTCCAGAATCACATGTGATATTCAGATTTCTTTCTGCGTAGATTTTCTAGTTGTGAAGTGTTTGCAAGAGTAGCGATCTATTCAACCTATATTCAATTTTCAACTGCTGGGAGATTTGTAATGGTCGCATTTTGCTCACGCAACTTCCGCCTTTTTTCGACATTATCTTAGAAGGCAGTGGCGGGGTTATTAGCAAACTCGCTCAATTGACTGATTGTCACGCGTTTGAATCCCCCTCGAGGCGATCATTTTTGCAAACACTGATGTGGTCCCCTAGGTCGATCCAGCTTAACATTGGTACCAGTGAATGTTTCGGAAAGTAAAGGCGGCGACTTAATATTGACCATATTACCCATCGAGTAGCAATTATTCTATATACTTACAGGACTAGCACCAATTGCCAAATAGGTCACAACGTGAGGAAAAGAGTCCTTTATTTAATATTGGAGAGACCTCGGTATCTAATCACACTAGCCAAGATATGCAGAGGACAGGTGAAACCATCACAAACCAACGGCTCCAGGAGACGCGAGAGGGACAGATGAAACCATCACAAACCAACGGTTCAAGGAGATGCAAGGAGACAGAAGAAACCATCACAAACCAACAGTTCCAGCAGACACAGGGGACAGGTGAAACCATCACAAATCAATGGATCTAGGAGACGCATGGGACAGGTGAAACCATCACAAACCAACAGTTCCATCAAACGTACAGCCCTGGATGTCCAGATACTCATGCTGATGCCTGCCTAGTTTAGGCTGCATCGACCTAGTAGCGCCGGTTTATTAAAAAAAAAAAAATGAATTGCATCTCGATTCAGATCAAACCCACGGCCACGGGCCATCAGGCGATGGATTAGCCACTACACCCCACCCCTCCCGAGTCAAACAGTGGGGAAGCAATATCACAGACCGGCGAACGCATAAACACACCGAAAGTAGCAATCAACCTACAATTTTATGAAATAACCGACATATGAAGACGTTCCACACTAAAGGGACAATATGAGGCGACAACAGCTGCATCATCGTCACCCACGCAGCACAAGGGGCGTTCTGTGGACAGATACAATGTTCATATATCGCCTTCACTGCTGGAAGCGATACCGTCATACGTTATGGTATTGCTGCATTCATTGTTACAGATTCGTCCGCTAGCGTAATCGGATCCTATAATTAATCCTGTCATGTTTGTGGGCCGATTCTTCTCACTTGCCAGCGCAAAAAATGAGCGCTACAGGCAACACATCTTGTCGAGAGTGTGTTGTGTCTAGCCTTGGTTGTTGTACTCCGTGATGGTAATATTAGATCATTACGGGATGTGATTTATGTTGGCTGGGTGCTTCTCTCGCCTTATCGTGCTGGCGAATTGGTTTCTGGTATCGGGTTAGGCGAGCAGATAACATGCTAGTATTCAGATATTATCGTCACCATCGTTATCCATCGTTGTTGCCATCATCAAGTGTCGGACCGGAAGAGTGGGCGGTCATGTTTCGTCATCTTACACGGACCTCAGAGTTTCAAATCATGTTCTTTTCTCTACGAATCCGTTTGGCCAAGTCATTCAGATCAGTATCTCTTCTACAGCTCTAGTTTCCAATAGAGTTTATCAGCTGCAACTATGTTTTCAAACGAGTCTTTCCTCATGATATTCCTAAATAGTCCAGGCTGGTGAGATTTTCTTTTTTTTCGTATATCTTCAGGCTCAAACCTGAATATATTTAAATGCCAAATTATTATTCTGCGTCTCAGAACAGGACACAATAGATTACGCAACCACGCGTATTCAAAATTCAAGATTGGTGAATCAGCCATGTGCACATGTGGATTGGCGGCGCAGACAGCAGATCACATACACTAAGACTGCTCAAAATACGCCATATCTAAGCAAACCTGGCCTAGAGAAACAGCAGTTTAAGATAAACTCTACGGACCACTGAGTGAACTAAAATAGACAGTTAAATCCAAACAAGAGATAACATTGCAGAAATAGACACATTTCAAGCGAACGAAAGAAGAAGAGGAAGAAGAAGAAGAAGAAGAAGAAGAAGAAGAAGAAGAAGAAGAAGAAGAAGAAGAAGAAGAAGAAGAAGAGAGGAGGAGGAGGAGGAGGATAAGGAGAAGGAGGAGGAATATATTTGAATAAAGCAACAGTCATATCTAGGCTGTCCTTAAAAAGAACCGGCGGAGCCCAAAAGCATTTATGTTTGTCATGTCGGACACCTGCCTGCCTACCCAAAGTTCATAACGTCGAATTTGCACCTAGACAGTTTTACTAATTGACCTGACCTTCCCGGCTGACCCAGCCTAAAATTGTTATCAGGAAATTTTTTGGGAAATAAAGGCGACCTTCATGATACCGAAAGCATCATCCCTCGAGGGCCAGTTGTACTATACAAACATAACGCAAGCATCATACACCCGATAGGCGCGAAAAAAAAAAAAATGTCATATACTTGACTTTTGCTTTTTATATCTTAGACGTGCTTACAACAAAGCTATGGCGAAGGAGTTTCGAATACAACTCGCAAGCCCGCATTCGAAGCACAGCCGCCAGAGATTTTGAAGCAAGCCGACTTGAGCTGGTTTTCACAACCTGGTACGAGTGACGGACGTTCAGAAATCAATGACAAACTACTGAACTACGCTTGCTAATAAATGACAGTCAAAAAATGCTGGGGTTCACTGCGACGTCTTGTAAAGGATATGCAAGTAACTTTTGACCCATAAATGGATAACCGCAATTTTTCTTCAGTTCCACAGTTACATTCATCAGTATCTCATATCGTGTGCTTATCGAACAAGTACTATCTCAGCCTGGTACATCCTGTGTGAATTATGATTACTGCTGGTTCACCTCTGCAAATGTGTATCATCGCAGCACTAGTGCAGTTGTTCTATTTCACACTTTGTTCTGTAGTTGTATCTAGGTTTAATGTCTCTAATAGATGTGCGATATTTTCCAGCAATGGTCCGAACTGCATGTTACATAGAACCAGCTTTAACACGTTGCTGTGAATCCTTTAAATAAGAAAAAAAGTTAGTTGCAAATCCTTTACAGGACTCAGCAGTCAACTCCATCATTTTGTTGATTCTTTGTGATTTCTTGGCAAAGTTTACGTTCAGTTGTTTGCCATTCCTTACTGAACAACCGGCACTCATACCAATGTATGAAAACCAACGCAAGACGGTGTGCTTTCAAATTACCCGCAGCTGTGTTAAGAACTCGGTTTGCGAGATTGTGAATTGCTTTCATAATTCTTTCACCGCATGGCCGGTTGCGAATGCTAGACAAGTGGTAAACAAACAAATAAATCCCTGGAACTTTCTAGATGTGGTCTTACAGCTGAACTGGACTGCCAAAATGGACTAAAAATGGACATAATGGAACTAAAATGGAAATAAAATGGACCAAAATGGACAAAATGGACATATATAAAAGCACAGTGTTACATGTGCTGGACATATATTAAAGCACCGTGTTACACGTGCTGGACTGCCAAAATGATAACAAGGCTCAGTCACAAAGACAACTTATCACAAACATTAGAAACAGGCAGTCATCATTGTTTGGCCACATTATAAGAATACGAAATCTAGATGACATTGTCACAACTGGAAATATTTGTGGAAAGTGAAATGGGGAAGACGGTGAGAGAGAATTCTTGCCAGCCTTTGTACCATGGCACGGAAGGGTGTCAGCCCACGAATTGACACCTGACGTTGGTTGAAGATTTCATGATGTTGAGACCCCGAGTGGCTAGAACGCCGGACTATCGTTCGGGAGACCCGGGTTCGATCCCTCGGTAAGGTGTGGGATTTTTTTTCTGTCGGGGGCAAAAAGAAAATCCTGACCTGCACAGTTCGCGGCGACTGCACTAGCCAGGCGGCCTTTATTCCTCAGGCTCAAAGACCCCTCTGCCATACACCGCAAGGTACTATATTGGCAGTAAATGACACTTGACAGAAAAGCCTGAACGCCCATGGGGATCTGCTTAAAGACAGAACATCCGCCTCTAGTGTAAGCAGAGATTGTTCGGTACTCGGTGTGGAATGTATGGGTTTTACCAAAATAAGGGAAGGATGGTATGCTTTCCCTGATCATGAGGTAGTACATCGGTCGTCTAGCTTCTCGAATAATGACGAAAAAGTAAAAGGGCCCGTTTACAGGATGCAAACGTAAAACAGATGTCGGCAGTTGGAAATTTTAAAGAATAGGCAGCCCAGATTAATTTCAAAATTAGTAAACATACCCAGAAAAGGATATTTATGGAATCGGCAATTCTGATATATTCACGTTTGGATCTTCTACTGTACTACAGAGTCCGTGCAATGTAACGAGATTCTCCTTGCGTAATCTATAAGAGGAGACTAAAACACTTATATAGATACCGTATGGTATTTTCATATCACGAGAAGACAAGATTACAAATGGAGCTACCTAAAACATATTAAGTAGGAAACTAGAATTACACTAATAAGTTGAAAATTAGATACACAAAAATAATAACATATCTAATAATACATATTCAAAAGAATGTGTTCCCTTGTGAAGTTAAACACAGATGTTATAAACAAAATATTGCACGATTTCTTGCCAGGCATAATTCGCTGCATCTCGTCGGGTTCATACTTCCATGAGTCTAACGTGCTCGACTTTCGAATAATATTAACGATTATGTCCTTAGTATTTCAACCATAGTATTATTCATTTATTCCGTTCATATGATATATATAACTCTGCAGTATGCACCTGACGAGATGCAGCGAAATATGCCTGGCAAGAAATCGTGCAATATTTTGTTTAAGGCGTCTGTGTGTAAAATATTACACATATTAGATATATATAAAAGCACCATGTTACACGTGCTGGGCATATATAAAAGCACCTTTTTACACGTGTGGGACACACACACACACACATAAAAGTACCATGTTACATGTGCTGGACATATATAAAAGCACCATGTTACAAGTGTTAGACATATATAAAAGCACCATGTTACACGTGTGGACGTATATAAAAGCACCGTGTTACATCTGCTGGACGTATATTAAAGCACCGTGTTACACGTGCTGGACATATATAAAAGCACCATGTTACTGAAAACCATCATGTAACAGGTAAAGTAAAAGAGCCATTTCCTCGCCTTCAGGTGTCATGCGTACATGCTTCCAGCCGTGTGTTTGTGTAGACCAACGCGCGTTCAGTGGACGATGTCAAGATCACGCCGACGCCTGTACTTCCCCATTCATTACGTGGTACATGTACATATTTTAAGCTGGGTCGACCGGAGAGCCTAGGTCGGTTTAAAACACATCGGCCTCTTTGGAGAATCGAACAGACGACCACCGGGCCCGGAATCTATGTGTGGTAATCACTGGGCCACAGCAACTCCCATCACAGAACAGAAGTAAACAGGCGGGCGAGGGGCAACGATTTCCTTTGGCTCATAGCGTGAAGAAACAGACAGACTGAAGACTGCACTCTTACGACGAGAGACAAGAGATCGATTGCAGCAGGAGGCGTGGCCGAGGGTTTTTGATGTCAGCCTCTGCCTTAGAAGCGATTGGGTTCCTTCTGGGCATAGAGCGGGCCGTTGTGTTTATTCTCACGAGAAAAAAAACAACTTTAGTTTCTAATGATGTCATTCTTGTCGGTAAATAACTGAGATTGAGTCTTTTCGGTTAGGGGCAAACATTAGGAGGCTATATGTATGTGTATTATGTCAGCTAGGTATCCCACATCAGATAGACACAGCCGTATAGTTCGGTCTTTGGTACATTTGTTAGAAAAATGAAAACCTACCCACGGGTAGATACATCCTTGTATGGGATGTGTTTAGTTTTCTTTGCTGGGCGTTGCAATCAAACATGTTGACTTTCTGGTCAATTTTATGCTCGGTAGTTTGCCATTGTTTTCTGAACGGGAAATTAACATTTACATCCAATTGACAGCTGCACGTAACGAAGGATGTACCTCGCCGTAAGCGCGCATAAAGTTTAAACACCTCTCGGCCACGCCGACCCTTCTATATGAAGTAAACCTTTCAGAAATGTACATGGAAGTTGAACACACTCTTTGAGTTACAGATGTGCGGAAGTTGAACAAACTCTTTGAATTACAGAGGTGCAAAAATTGGTGTCTCGCACTTCTTTCGAGTTGGGTTGAGCTATGAACTGAAATCACTGCACTCAGGACATTCCCATGCGCTCTCCGCCCCCATCTTTCGACAGTCAGCGAAGAGGCACACCGCTTCTCACCGCTTTCTGATTGAAATTTCTCATTGTCTTCACTCTCAGTTTTGAGATTCTTCCAGAACCCCTGCCGATCCCCTGCAAAATCAAGCTGTCCACATACGGGTTCTCATTCTGTTTCCCCACCTTCTCCACCTGGTCCCACAGACGCTCGACCACCTCTCCCTTGTCCATAGGTAATCTACCACCAAGAGGTGCATTCCCTGCCAGCTTATCACCTTGTTCATTCCCCCCGCACTCTCACATGGCCAAGGCAAACAATCCATACAAAAATGGAATGAAGATGAAACAGTAAACTATGTAAGTGTACTGGCTTTAGAGTAATTACGCCCGCCTCAAGCTCATGCAGACCTGTTTCGTTTCACGGAGTGAATTATTTAGAGTAAACTAAAATTACAAAAGGAAAGGTTGGTGTAATCTTAGGGTAGTGTATACGATATCTAGTCTTCTCCGACAATTGTAAAAAATACCAGGACCCGAGAGCTCATTAGAAACGATAGAAAGTCAACGAGCAGAGATGATCCACTATCATGCTAGTTAGTTGCATATCCTTTACACGACGTCTCAGTCAACCCCAAGCATTTTTTAACATTTTGTGATTTCTTAGCAAGCTTACGTTCAGTAGTTAGAGATTGCTTTCTGAACGACCGGCACTCATACCATTTTATAAAAACAACGCAAGGCGGTTTGCTGCCAAATCGCCAGCAGATGTGTTTGGAACGCGGTATGCGGGATTACGAACTGTGTTAGTAACTTATTCACCACAGAGCGGAACCGTGATGCTACCCTGGTTAAATGTCAACATTGGAACATCTACATATAAAATATATGTGGACAGCGTATGTCATTCTAGATGTCACACAGTAGGACCCTCCTCGGTGCCACGGAGTTCCTGGGCCGTGCTCAGATTCTGTCACAACGTTTCTTATTTTGCAAACAGCCTTGCCGTGCCTTCTCGAGAGGCGGCCATCACAGCTCCAAGTCACACAGTGTGTGTGTGTATGTGTGTGTGTGTGTGTGTGTGTGTGTTGTATATGTAGGGTTTGTGTGTGTGAGTATGTGTGTGATTGTGGGTGCGCGCGCGTGTGTGTGTGTGTGTGTGTGGGGTTGTATATGTAGGATGTGTGAGTGTGTGAGTGTGAGTGAGTGTGTGTGTTTGTGTGTGAGTGTAAGTGTGTGTGTGTGTGTGTGTGTGTGTGTGTGGCTGTATATGTAGGATTTGTGAGTGTGTGAGTGTGAGTGAGTGTGTGTGTTTGTGTGTGAGTGTGAGTGTGTGTCGTTTACATGTATATGTGCGCTGTTATATATGTAGGATTTGTGTGTGTGTATGTGTATGTGTGGTGAATATGTGCGTCTGTGATTATACATGTAGGCTTTATATGTATGTGAGTGCGAGCGTCTTGTATATGTGGGTGTGTGCGTGCATGTGTGTGTAGGGTGTCTGTTCGCGGTGAGTATGTATATGTGGTGTGAATGTTTATGAGTGTGTATTTATGGGTGTCTGAAGATATGAGTGTGCGTGTGCGTAATGTGTCTATAATCTATGTGTGTGTTGGTGTGTGTGTGTGGATGTGAATGTCGTGTATATGTGAGTGTGTGGATATGTGCTTGTATGTGTGTGGAGTGTGCGTGTGTGGGGAATATGTGTAGGTGGGTGAATGGTTAAGAATATGTTTTTATAGGTGTGTGTAGATATGCGTGTGCGTAATGTGTGTATACATCTCGCTCTCACTCTGTGTGTGTGTGTGGGCGCGTGTGTGTGTGTGTTTGTAAAGAAGTCAACATTAACGGCTTCATTTTCACTAACAACGTTGGTAATACAATGGTTTGGATAACAAAAAAAATACCAGTGTTCCAAAGGAAATACAAGAAATACAATCACAAGTACTTATAGAAGACGAATACAGATGTAATACCACATACCACGTTCGAAACACAGCTGCGGGAGATTTAGAAGCAGACCGCATTTCGTTGGTTTCCATACAATGGTATGAGTGCCGGTCGTTCAGAAAGCAATGACTAACTACTGAACGTAAACGTGCCCAGGAATCACAAACATCAGAAAATTGCTGGAGCTGACTGCAACATACTGTAAATGAGATATGCAATTAACTAACCGTATAACAGAAGACAGCACTATCTGCTTTCTGTTAGCGCCGAAAGTTGGGCGTCGCTCACAAACCCGACACTCAACATTCTGCCAACAGCTTCTGGCGGTGGAGCGCGAGTAGGAAGGTACAAGCCTTATCCTGGAGCGAGGAAATGCAACATAAAGACTAAATGTCCTGGCAGGGCAGACCAGGCGCTAAGCCTTGGTCAGCAACTGGTCTAGACTAGAAGCTCTGACAAGCGGACAGTTAGAGCATTGGTTTGCTGATCCGGCAGAGTCTGCAGCTTGTCTTGTCCCAGATGTATGAGTGTTACCCTGTCTCTGGACTACACCAGGCAGGTCGAGAGAGGGATCATGCTGCATGGGCAACACATTTACTCTACAATTCAGCCCAGGTTTTGTCCTATGGCGAGGATATTATCCCCCCCCCCCCCCTTTTTGTTTTCTGGAAGCACAATGTAACAAACTATCGTCTGTCAAGACGTCAAGATTAAGTAGTATAGGTCAAAGAACAACCACACCATGAATAGTATCTTTGCTCGGACTCTCCGTGAAGCAGTGGTCAAGCCGTCTGCCTCTGGCTCCGAAGATTGTGAGTTCGATTCCGGGCCGCGTCTTTCGGTTCACGCGTGCATTTTCTTTTAGACTCCTGGGGATCGTCGCTGGAGCCACGGAGTTCGTGCTTTGTGCGATGCTTTCGGCAGCCTGCGCTGCGGAAAGAGACTGAGCCATATGGGATTAAACCCTGGTGCAATGAAGTCGACCCGGTCGACTTTTAAACGACTTTTTTTAAAGTATCTTTGTTAGACCTATAACTCAAAGCTCTTTCTGTTTTCCATTTCCCTGATGTCCACGGACTGTATTCTGAAGGTAGGAAGCTCGCGATTTGTGAGGCCCTAAGTTGTAGCCTGTTCAACTTTTGTCTAAATCAAACATTGTCTCTAAGTATGCTCCACAAATATGAGCAAATAAAATCAAGATAATTACCTAATAAATACAAAACAGCTAAGGATGTGTTTAATTTCCAGTGCGCTGATAGTGGGTTCAAACCACAGATCGGTCAGTGGGACTTAAATATTGACTTCTCGTCCTTGACTTGAGGACGTACCGATCAGAGTGGGATCGCCTGATGGCGAGTGACACTGGTGACAGGGAAAGCTAATCCACACGCAAAATCAGTCAATGCACTTCCTTGTAGTAGCAATTACTGCTAGTAGCAATAGCACCAGTGCGGACTACGATTGAAACCAAAGGGAGCGGACCAAACAAACAAAAGAAACAAAGCAAGGACAGAAAAGACAATTGATTCCAGTGTCTAGAACATGGGTATACCTTTGACTCCTCTGACAGTAGCTGAAATCATGTCGGCGGAATCGCTCCCACCAACCATGTTCCTTTACAAGTAAGAGAGCTGTCACTAGCTTTCATAAGGATGAGACAGTGTAGAAGTGAAGTGGACACCTCATCGCATTTAGCTGTGATTGTGTGGATAACCTTACCGTATTATGGTTTAAGTTAGGTTGTGCGACGGTAGGCAGCAAGAGGTAAATAACAATACAAGTTGGAAGATGATATCAGGAGACAGTTAAATCCATACAAGAGTCAACATTGCAGTTATAGACAAATTTCAAGCGAACGGAAGAAGAAGAAGAAGGAGATGGGCGAACGGCGGTCACTTAAAACAACCCAAGAGAGAAACCGACAGTTTTGGGGATTCATTGTAGCCATGCTCCATTATGGAGACGGCACTTAATTAATTGATATCATGTAGTGAGAATTATCTTTCAAATAAATCTGCGTAATGGAAAATTAATGCGTGCACTAACTAATCTATCAACTAATGGAACTGAGTTTCTTGGATAATAAACAGACGAATTATTTTAGAAATCTATACAATAGAGTGCGTTTGCCTGTCAAAACAGAGGTCCGGTTCAATCCCCAGCGGTGGCAGAATGAGTTTTTCCGATCATTATGGTTCTGGGGTCAACTGATCCTCGTGGAAATGGGTGCTAGACAATGTTCATAATTTTCTAGGAACTGTCTGGGAAGGAAAGGCCAGGAGGAAGGAAACTAACCAACCCACCTCATATGTGCTGGCCTAGAATATGTGAAGGCTCAGCACTTCACAAGTAAAGTAAGGGCAGTATTCAAGAAATGGTGGCTAATTTATTTGATTGCTTTGCTTTATTATGAATAACGCTACTAGATGAACGTATTATCCGTTTGGCGGGAAGACCACCTGATCACCCTTTGGTTATTTGTCAATGGCATCTCTTCATCTCTACAGAATTATCCTAATAATTTTCTAGAAATTATCAATAACATTATTTCTTTATAATTTACTCACCACCCGACCCCCTTCCCCACCCCCAACCCTTCTTTGGTAACTTCACTATACATTCTTTCGTCGGTATTTCTCCAGTCTCTGCCAAACTATGTTAAATCATGTGCATAATAATTCACTGGGCATGTTAATTTTGGCTTTAATATCTTCTGCGGGGATATTATCTGGGCCAGCAGCTTTCCCATCCTTCAAGAGTTTGATAGCTTTTCTAATTTCTTCTTTAGATAGACGGCTTCTCATAAGTGGTATCCAGCTTCACTTCTACAAGTTGAATTTAAAGGGTCTCTCGCGATTGATCTTTCATAACTTCCTCAAAGAATTCAACCCGTCTGTTCATTTGCTCTTTAATGTTGGTGTGATGTTTCCGCATTGTTGATTATATGTTTTCCTGTGATTTATGGGGTTTCCTTTCACTGTTGCCACTTCTGATTCGCCTGATAGACCATCTAAATTTTGTTTTCCTTTCGCCCTTATCTTCTTTCTAGCTTCTGCATATTTTTTTCACAGGCTATGAATTCAGTAGCTTTAGCTTTCCTATTGTTTATATCTGCGGATCTTTAATTAAAATCATTCCTTTCTTCTATTTTCTAGGAGGTTTAATGCATTTCACGTTCTTTATGATTCATACACGTTTTCCAAGGACTTCCAAAAATTAGTCGCTCCAAATGCTTTTAACCTTAGTCTTGTGTATTCACGTCGTCTACCAACTATTGCAGGATATATGATCATTGCGATTTTGGGTAATCTAATCTGGTGATATCCGTGTTGCTTTGTGCAATCTTTTATGTTGGACGTATTGATCAACTGAGCAAACATTTGTGAATAATTCTACGTTCATTACCCAAAGTTCGCGTTTGACCGTGATCTCTTCACATACACGCGCACGCGCACACACACATTGTACATAGATTCTGTGTGATAATTTAAGTAATACATAAGTAATGTGTGATGACAAAAGTAATTAATAGGAATGCGAGAAACACAGATTACAAACAGGTAATATATGGTGAGATTAGTGATTAGTAGTTAACAGACAACAGTAAGGTTTAATATGGTAAGTAATTAACGGCAAAAGTGTGATGAAATAAATAATTAACACTCAATGTGTGGCACGAACAATAATTAGCAAGAATCATGCGCAAAGATAGATTATACACAAATAATCTGACCAGATGCGTAATAAATAGGTAATGTGTGAATGGTGAGGGTACACAGATAATATATGAAATGACAGGAAGAATGGGTAACATGTAACAATTACAGGAAGAAACGCGTAGCGTAAAAATGACAGGAAGAAACGAGTAATCTGTGAACATGTAAGCAATAAATAGCAAACGTGTGACTACGGTACAAGTAAATAAGTAAAGGATAAACAAGTAAGAAGGTAAAAATTAGCTGATACCATATAAGAAAATAAGATATAATTCGCATATTTTAAACGGTAAACAGTAACAGCTTATATATATATTTAAAATAAAAAAAAAAACACTTGCGAGGTGTGAATCGGTAAGAAATGATAAAGGTAATGTCTCAAGGAAAGAGAACTGCGATAAAAGTATGGAACGGTAAGAACATACAGAGGTAGGCCATGAAATGGTAAGAACATATCGAGTTAGGCCATGAAACGGTAAGAACATATCGAGTTAGGCCATGAAACGGTAAGAACATATCGAGTTAGGCCATGAAACGGTAAGAACATACGGAGGTAGGCCATGAAACGGTAAGAACATACACAGGTAGGCTATGAAACGGTAAGAACATACACAGGTAAGCTATGAAACGTTAAGAACATACTAAGGCAGGCCATGAAATGGTAAGAACATGCGGAGGTAGGCCATGAAATGGTAAGAACATATAGAGATAGGACATGAAACGGTAAGAACATATAGAGATAGGACATGAAACGGTAAGAACATATAGAGATAGGACATGAAACGGCAAGAACATACAGAAGTATGCCATGAAACGTTAAGAACATACTAAGGTAGGCCATGAAACGGTAAGAACATACATAGGTAGGCTATGAAACGGTAAGAACATACGGATGTAGGCTATGAAAAGGTAAGAACATACGGAGGTAGACAATGAAACATTAAGAACATACTAAAGTAGGCCATGAAACGGTAAGAACATACAAAGGTAGGCATGAAACAGTAAGAATTTGAACTCAAAATGGCAAGACAATATGAAAGCGAGGTGTGAAATGGTATGAATTAGATTAATAATCTGTGAAAACAAAATAAAATATAACAAATGAAGTGTGAAGTTATAAGGAATACAGTGGAATATTGCGAAAAGGTAAAATAAATATTGAGTTGGATGTTAAATATTCAGAATAAGATTGGGACATGGCGACAGATAAGATAACATAGAGGTGGAATCGGTAAAGGTAATAAAAAGAGAGAAAAAAGCGTGTAAAGGTAAGAAAATGTACAGGTAAGCAGAAAAGTGGGAAGAATTAGATAGGTGAAGCGTGAAATGGTATGAACATATACAGACAGAGTGAAGCTGAAAGAAGCAGATTGTAAAGGTATGAACAAGTACAGAAAATACAGGTGTGAGCTGAGAAATGGTTAGAATTAGATTGGCAAGGTGTTCCAAGGTAAAAGAAACATATATTTAGGATTTTAACTGGTAAGGAACAGATTATAAATTTGTTGAAATTTAAGACAGTATACAGAATATAAACTTTTGGAAAGTTAAGACAAAATACAAATGATAAACTTGTCGAAATTTAAGACAATATACATATTATAAATTTGTCGAATGTTAAGACAAATATATTATCAGGAGTAGCTACAGAAAGCGACTAACGATTGGGAGGCAACTGAAACCGCCAGTCCTCCTCAGGACCAGTCCTCTTCAGGACCAACTCAACTAAAAAAAAAAATGCTAATCAGCTAACGGACCCGTAAGACTCGACCGCATTCGACAAGCACAGAGCAAATCATATAACTAGTAATGTTTATGACTAACTCACTAACTCGAAAGAGAGAAAAGAAAGATAAGATAATGAAATTCTGCAAAAAAATAGACCTCAATTTTAACAGATGCTGTAGAAGCAGGTTGAACGAGATCGCATTTTTATTATTTTTTTTCCCCCCTTACGGAACAGAACAGAACACAATATACAAGTTAAGTAAGAAAATATATGCTTTTGACTGAAATAATGTGAAAAAGTAAAAATAACAGATGTCAGGTGTGAAATGGTAAGAATTAGACTGGTAAAGTGTACAAAGGTAAGAAAATACAGACCTGAGGTGTGAAACTGTAAAAAAAATAGACTCACAAGGTGTGTACAGGCAAGAAAAGAACCAGGTAAAACTGAAACATTACGGAGGAAACAGGTATTGTGTTCAGGTACTCAGTTCACTACTTACTCTTACATGAATGGTAGAAATCCATCATTCCTTGCGCCGGGTGGCTGGGTGGGTGTGCCCCGGCGTGCGTCGAGTGTCCCATGGCGTGAGGATGATGATGGTGGTGATGATGATGATGCACTGTCGGATGAGCCGGTGGGGGATGATAGCAGTAGGCAGATAGCTCCATGGAGGAGTGGAACCGCTTTCCTGCCGGGCTCATAGTATCACCGCATCCACGGGGTAACATTCGTTCCCAGGCTAAAGCCGCCATAGCCAGTGTGATAAAATATAATGATGGTCTTCTCAACCTATACGGATTCGAACACCCGCCTGCAACAGGTCTTAGTTGCCAGTTTGTTATAAAAAGTGTATTTTTTACGAAATTTGTAATCTGAATACAAGTGGGCTTAATAAAACAGTATGCGTAAGTTGTTTTCGGTTACTCACAAAAGTATCTTAAAAGCCCTAAGTCATATCAGCAATCTCCAACTGCGAAACATTGTCAGGTGACAATAAATGTCTGTCAATGAACGAATAAACTGGGTAATATGCCTCTTGTTTATTTGAAACGATATTAACAACTAATATATCCCTGGAGATGAATGGGCTGATAGCAATGTAGCTGGTGGGGCCCACAATGAGAGATGTGAATGTTTGTTTTATGAGTTGCAAAGTATGGAAAGCTGTATTAGTAGTTATGTATCCCAGCGAAGGGGTTTGAGAGTAATCGGGGGAATTCAAAGTCAGCTGATGACGACAAGCATAAACTGTGACGTAAAACACATGTTCATTTAGTTATTTGTTTATGTTTTGAATGCGGATTGATTCAGTTCTGATATCTATAATGTTTATATTAACACAAACTAACGATTGAATTTTTCGAATTCTGAGTTGCAGTTGAGTTATTGCAAGCGTCATTTACACTCAGTGTGGCCATTAATCGTAATGTTTATAGTTGGAATGAAATAAATGTAGAGTTAATTTTACGAAACAATTTCCGATAGATATCAGCACCACGCAGCGCTTATGAGTACAAAGGTACTTCGCTGAATATCACCTGCATACAGGTGAAAGAGATTTACAGACACGATTGTTCTAAATACTTGACACTGATTTAATAAGTGAGGCACTAGAATTCTTCCTATAGAATCTATATCTTCATCACAGTCCACACAGCAAGCTGATGTTTGTGTAATTATACAATATCGATTAAATTAAAAAATATAAATATAGTCCTTTACTTAATCCAGTGTCTTCTAGAAAATGATATTGTTGGAATGCCAATGAAAACAAGATAGCAATATCCGAAGTAAAACGATATCCTCAAGTTCTGAAGACGTTTTGTTTTCACTGTTTCGCCCGCTGGTAACTGTACTGAAGTTCAATGGAAAGGCTAGAACACGGACAGAGTAAGCCTCAAACTTGAATTCACACGGATGACTGGCTCCGACAACAGAAGAAAAGTGCAGCTATGGGCCTCTTTCCCTAGCACAGCCCTGTCACCACAATGAAAGCAGCAGCAGCAGCACTCGTGGCCTCGTCTGTACCGCCCGGCGGAGCCTCGACAACAGCCGCTCACAAACCTGGACTTGTTTCTAAATAAGTGGTGACAACATGCTTTCTAGCAGACAGGACACGGTTGGCCTATCGCAAAATGACAAATCACTTCAGGTGGGCACGCTTGAGTGGTGACCAGAGACCCACCTTAGAGCCTCTGCAGTGCAAAGGTCGACACGGGACAAACTGGTCCTCGGCGAAATGCAGTACCCAGTGCTAGTTCAACCTATGCTGAATCCAGCCAAAGCCTGGTACAAGTGATAACCTGCTCTATTTCCCCGATGTTCTTTTTCCTTCCTAGATGGTTTCGAATCTCCAGCGTTGTTGTAGGTAGCGTAGTGCTTGAATGGAAAACTTGTATTTCTAAGGCAAGCTACAGTCGACCAGCCAACCAAAGCGCTTCTTCTCCGTTTCTTCCACCCGCTGCTTCTGCAAATTGAAGCTCATCTGCCGCACCACGCCTAGCGATACACACCGACAACAACCGATGACAACAGACCGCTAGCGTCCCCAGCGGCACTCACTTATAGCGGTCTAGTTATCAGTCTCACCACTCCCGATATCAAACCTAGTCGCAAACGACAACGAAGATCTTGCGTATAAAATTTTAAAAAATCAAATCTCCAAACGCGACACAGCTACGAGAGATATTCAAAGAAAGTAAATCAAACCAAATTTCGAAGAAATAAAACAAATTCTAACATGCTCAGATACAACGCACGACTTGCTAGAAGAGCCCAGGCAGGGAGAGAGGAAAAACACAGCGGAATGATCGATATCTGTCTGGCCCCACCCCAACAGAGAAACGACTGTCAGCCTTGTCGTCCGTTTGGCTTGGCAGGACACGAACATTGGCGATGATTTATTGCCACGCCCACAAACGAGGATCGACCAGGCACCGAGGACACTGTCAAGTCGTTTGCTGAGCTATGACTCTGCTGTTTCCATTTCCGCGCAATATAACGACCCCTTTTTTGAAGTCTTGTTTTCTTGTCGTTGTGACTGCGGCTGGTTCAGGGGACACCACCCAGTAAAAGACGCAGTACATGAAACATAAACATGGACGTTTGCATGCATATTATATGCGTTCCCATGACAACGGTAAATATTACACATTCCACGGAACATTAGGAAAGTGCATGGAAGCGACGACTAATTCTGCCCATAAAAGCACAATATATTCAACTATTTGTACATGTCCAGTATTTTTTATATTTTCATGGGACATAACCGGTGGGGGATTTTCATTGAGCTTCAAAGTTATTCTTCGATACAAAAGATTACATGTAAAGTTACGGAATCGCGGAGCGTTTCAAACTGTAGCAAAAACCCGTAGATATGTTGAGTAAGAGTTTTCTTAACCATCAACCGAAATTTTGCCCGGGAAGGTAAACAAATGCCCGCAGAAGTCGGATGTGTCGGCCTAACGGCGCAAGAACACTGCTGTAAATAGGCACAACGCAATCACGTCCGAAAATGTCTCCGGATGAACGCAGAAGGAGAAGAAGAACCGTACACGTGTAACCAAAATAAAACAGCACGAAGTAATGAAGCTTTACAGAATACAATTACGGAAAACAAAGGACATTGCGGCGACTAGCCTTCATCAGCAAACAAATACATAAAACACAACATACAAACACGAGGTAGAATTGTAATCAGTGGCGGACTGGCCGGGTGGCGGCTGGCCCGACTGCAAATGGGACCTGTGATGCCCTGATGAAGTGGGCCCCTTCAATCATTAGACTGCTGAAAATGGTGCGAGGTAGCTTCAAATGAAAACCTTAAATGTATTTTTCGCTTGTTGATTGTGTGTGAATAGATTCTGAAAAAGTAAAGAACAAATGTATCATTTTTCGATTTAGTCAATACATCGGTCAATACAAGTCCTCCAGCACCGATAATGTGCTTGAATTCCTGTAGAAAAATCGACTCTGGGGTCACTACTCGGTGTGCCTGACCCGGTCGTGAACAGTCTGTCACAGAAGTCAGACCGTTTTGAAACTTCCAACTCCACTCATACACTTGCTGGACTGACAGGCATACATCACAATACTGGATATTCATTCGCCGATGAATGTTTATAGGTTTCACCACTTCACTATTTAATTCAAAAGCGGATAAAGGAAAGTTCCTCCTATTTGGTGCATGGCAAAAGTGGGGCGGCCGTCTTTAAACTATCTTTATGACGTCACCATGTTCGTTCTTCTCTAGTCAGGGTTAAACATAGTCTCCGTTCTTCTCTAGTCAGGGTTAAACATAGTTTCCGTTCTTCTCTAGTCAGGGTTAAACATAGTCTCCGTTCTTCTCTAGTCAGGGGTAAACATAGTCTCCGTTCTTCTCTAGTCAGGGTTAAACATAGTCTCCGTTCTTCTCTAGTCAGGGGTAAACATAGTCTCCGTTCTTCTCTAGTCAGGGTTAAACACAGCCTCAGTTCTTCTCTAGTCAGGGTTAAACATGGTCCCCGTTCTTCTCTAGTCACGGTTAATCATGTGCCCGTTCTTCTCTAGTCAGAGGCGGAGATAGCACTTCTACGCCGCCAGGCAACACACTCCCAATCAAAACGAACGTGATTGAAATGCAGACTATGCATATTTAAATTTATAACAGTAAAAATACCAAGATATAACAAACAATCTATTCAACCGTTTTTGTTTTTTTTTTAGAACGGTTAACAGTTTAAAAAAAAATAGAATGTGGAAAGATTAAAAAAAATGTTTTTTTAAAAATTCCCAAAACAAAACATTAAAAAAGGTATACGTGATATGGAAAAAATACAATAGAAAATAAATAGGCAACAATGTACAAATAACAATAAACTCCAGCTCTGGATTCAGACCAATCACCGGCTTTACCCTCCACCAAACAAGAAAACAATTCGTCCAAACTTACACTGTTTTCACATCCCAAACACATCACAGTCTCAATGGAAACAAAAACAAACATTACTTTAACAACACAGGTAACATATACAAAATAAATGAAGTTTTCACTGGGAGATATGGGCCTGATTCTATTTGTTTGCGCTGAGTTTCTTAATTTCCGCTGCTTTTCTTGTATGTTGTCAAACGGTCAGTGGATTTCATCAATTATGTACCGGGGATTCAATCTGGTATGACAAGGGATTTGGGCTGAGACGGGGGGCCGTAATCTGGGTCCTGCAACTGCTGGGGATCAGGAACCATTTCAATAAGATTGTCCGGCTGGGTCGTAAGACAGGGGTTGTGTCTGTGTGGAGGGTCGAGGGTTAGGTGTCGTGGAAGTCTGTCTGTATTAAAGCTTGCGTTGAATTATTGATTTCTAAATGGGTAGACAGATTGGACAGGTGGGCAGGCAGGCAGGCTCTGGCATGCAGGCAGGCAGGCAGGCAGGCGAGCGGGCGGGCGGATGGACGGACGGACGGACGGGCAGACAGCTAGACAGACAGCTAGACAGACAGACAGACAGACAGACAGACAGGCAGGCAGACAGACAGAGAGAGAGAGAGAGAGAGAGAGATAGATAGATAGATAGATAGATAGATAGATAGATAGATAGATAGATAGATAGAGAGAGAGAGAGAGATAGATAGATAGATAGATAGATAGATAGATAGATAGATAGATAGATAGATAGATAGATAGATAGATAGATAGACAGACAATCTAGAGCGTCGAAGTGTTAGAAGTACACACATACTAGGTTACACTGTTATAAGGTGGACTTACAACCTCCTGTTCTAGCAGCCTTTCCTCGACAGAAGAATCCATGTTCTCAAGTCTACGAGGATATCTAACACCAAACCATGCAGCCAAGAAACAAGAACACAAAAATCTCAGGTTGTCTAAAATGTTTGTTCCCTCGCTGTGAACTCAAGCGTTGTCCATACACGTGTTACTGCTTCTGGTACACTGGACTGATTTTTGCGTGTGAATTAGCTTTCCCTATTACCAGTTTCCCTCGCCATCAACCTTCAAATTATACAACAGACCACTCCGGCTTCTGGGGTACTTGTAATTTACGTCCCCAAGGACGAGAAGTCAACATTTTAATCCATCTGACTGGTGTGCGGGTTGAATCCGCTAATCTCAGTTGAACTGAACCCTGATCCGTTCCAATAGCAAGTAAGTGTATTGAGCCCTGCCTGCGCCAGAATTGCTTTGTCTTAGGATTAGTGTTGAGATATAATTCTGTTACCTTCAGCTTCTGTGTCTATTTAGGCTTCCTTTGGTCATATCAGCCTGTATGCACTTTATTTTTTTAACTGTAGGATGTTTACAAATTTGGCCTCATATCCGTGTTTCTTTATTGTGTATTGGTGCGCTGCATTATGTTATTTTGTTTTGTCGTACTGCGCTGTGTTTTGTTGTATTGTGCAGTGTTGTGTTGTGTTGTGTTTTGTTGTATTGTGCAGTGTTATACTGGGCTGTGCTGTGTTTTGTTGTATTATACAGTGTTGTATTTTGTTATATTGTACAGTGCTGTGTTTTATTATATTTTACAGTGTTGTGTTTTTGTTATATTGTTCAGTGCTGTATATTGTTAATTGTACAGTGTTGTGTTTTGTTATATTGTACAGTGTTGTGTTTTATTATATTTTACAGTGTTGTGTTTTTGTTATATTGTTCAGTGCTGTATTTTGTTAATTGTACAGTGTTGTGTTTTGTTATATTGTACAGTGTTGTGTTTTTGTTATATTGTTCAGTGCTGTATTTTGTTAATTGTACAGTGTTGTGTTTTGTTATATTGTACAGTGTTGTGTTTTGTTATATTGTATTGTGTTGTGTTTTGTTATATTGTATTGTGTTGTGTTTTGTTATATTGTACAGTGCTGTGGTTTTGTTATATTGTACTGTGTTGTGTTTTATTATATTGTACAGTGGTGTGTTTTGTTACATTGTACAGTGCTGTGTTTTGTTGTATTGTACAGTGCTGTGTTTTGTTGTATTGTACAGTGTTGTGCTGTGCTGTGTTTTGTTGGTTGTATAAAATGTAGACCTCTCGTCTTTGACTTTGAGACGTAAATTACAAGTACCTCTGAAGTCAGAGTGGGCTTGCCTGATGGCGAGGGACACTGGTAATAGGGAAAACTAATCCATACGCACAATTCAGTACAGCACTACTAGAAGTAGTGCTTATGGACTACGCTTAAGTTCAAAGCGAGCGAGCACCTTTTTAAAAAAAAAAAAAAAAAAAAAAATTACTCAAAGAGATTAATGAACCGTGGAGAGTATAACACAATATATACATTTGGAGTGCCCGTCGACGACATCCATCTAAACACTCTCTGCCATACAAATCAATGGCCGGTTAAGTGATGACATCCTTTCAATAGGAAACAGATATTTGCTCCCCCTGGAGGAATAAAAATGCGTCACCTTAAACGAAAGAGTTGATATCTCGCTCCCGAATATATGTGTTTATTTTAAATAAGGACAAAACAACAAACAAAACCAGCTAGTAAGTTCACTACAGCTTGTAAATCCTAGAACCTGGAGAGAAAAATAACCTAGTTTGATAAAAGCACAACAGGCTTGTCATGACAAAGTTCATTTCAATGTAATCATTGACCAGCCTCAAAGCTCAAATGATTGTAGTTGTTTCGTTGATAAACTGACGGATGGAGAACTGGGGAGTTTGTTACAATTAGATGGATGTAGCTGATAACACAAATTGCCGAGAACTTAAGCTATTTCAACGAGCTCGTCAAACTCGGTCGGCGCTCATTTCCGACGTTGCAGGGAATCGATGTCTAAACTGCGAGTGAGTGGCGACCTGGTGTGGAGTTCCAGAGCCGTTACGGGCTGATTGTGGTCCCCTCCACTCCCGACCTCGCTTGAAATGATTGGAGCTTTGCATAAAGATAACTAATTGCTACGTCCACGGCAGCTGATGTCAAACCAAACAGGGCTCTGTTGGTGGTGATGATCGCTGATGGTGTTATTTTGTTTCTGTTGTGCAGCAGCTGTTTTCAATCCTGACTGTTTTGACGTTTCTATGCTGGAAGCCTTTGGGAACTAAGTTGTCGTCGGCAGTAAAATGGAAATGTTTGATTTACTTTCAGAGACGTTGTCATGCATACGTATGTACATGGTTAGTGCTGCCCAGATAGGAAATACTGTCGCAAGGCTGACAACGGCTGTTCCAGATAGTAGATACTATCGCAAAGCTGACAATTGCTGTCCCAGATTGTAGATACTGTCGCAAGGCTGAACATCGCCTGTCCGAGATAATAGACACTGTAGCAAAGCTGAAAACTGCTGTCCCAGATAGTAGATACTGTTGCAAGGCTAGCAACTGCTGTCCTAGATCAGTGGTTCCCAAGCTTTTTAAGCCGAGGGCCATATCTACTTTTTTTCGGTAGTTAAGAGGGCCACAGCGTTATACAATTATGAAAGTCGTGCAATATCATTCTTACCTTTCTTAACTTTCGTCAACAAACTTCTAAAGCTTTAAAGGCAGTCAGTGTCAGTACTAAACTGCGGTCATCTTTTGGTTTAAAATCAAAAGTTCATTTAACAATAAATCTTAAATCAATTTCGAAAATCGCTATTAATGTAATTAATTTACAATTGTAACTGTTCTTCATAACCAGTTATTTAAGTTCAGATGCCAGTTTAGCAATGTCTGGGCACAAATCTGCCATGCCCAAAGTCATAAGCACAGTTAGGTTACTGTCGATAAGTTTGGAACGTTAGTTGTTGTTGTTGTTTTCTTTTTAATAACGATCACTGCGGGAAATGACTGCTCGCATCTGTAAGTCGAACCAAAACGGCAAATGTATCTCTGGGCGAATGAATGCAAGTGTTCAAATTGTTCGACCGGCAACAGTCGCCAGAATGAAATCATATGATCAGCTGAAGGTGAAGCAGGCAGCTCCAGAAATTTATATCTCAGTGCCGAATTGCATTTCAAATCAATTACTTCGTCCTGAAGGTTTTGCTGTAATTGACAGAGCTTGGCATCATGAAATACGAATGGATTTATGAAGAGGGCAACATTATCCTCCTCTATTGTGAACTCTTGATATCTCGACTGAAACGAGGCCACTTTCTGACAGCTGGCGGGCCACAAGTGGCCCGCGGGCCGTGGTTTGGGAACCTCTGTCCTAGATACTAGACACTTGAAAGACAGACAACTGCAATCCCTGTTAGTAGACACAATTGCAAGGCTAGCAACTGCTGTCCTAGATACTAGACACTGTTGCAAGGCTAGCAACTGCTGTCCTAGATACTAGACACTGTTGCAAGGCTAGCAACTGCTGTCCTAGATACTAGACACTTGAAAGGCAGATAACTGCAGTCCCTGTTAGTAGACACAATCGCAAGGCTAGCAACTGCTGTCCTAAATAGTATACACTGTTGAAAGGCTGGTAACTGCTTTTCCAGATAATAGACATTATCGCAAGGCTGACAACACACATGACTTTTAAAAAGCCCTTGGATTTGGCAGCATTGTCCTGTAAAGGATATGCAAACATTTATTATTATGATCACTTCTACTGCGTGTAGGTACCTCCATAAGTGCTCCAGCCTTTCCCTGTAGATCACATCAGGAGTCTCTCAGCACAGTGCACGAACTCGGTAACATCAGTGAGGACCCACCCGTGTCTAGATTAGCATCACATCAGCTACAACTATTATTAAATCAGTTGGTTGTCTTAGCTAACAGTTTTAAGTTTGTATGGGTAGTGGGTGTTCGGCTTGCTCCCTTTCCATTCCCCTTCGGCGAGCTTTCAAACTTGTGCCGTGTGCACACAAGGAGCCGCGGAAGCGCAGTGCCTGGCACGCTTGCCTATTGCACCCCCCTCCCCCCCTTTCTGATCATGTGATCGAATCCACATTAACGCGGGAAGAATTTTTCAAAAAATTGATCTCGGCTCTCAAGTGGACAAAGCCTAAAATAGGTTAAAGTTAGTGCATATCCTTCACGGACGTAGCAGTCAACCCCAACATTTTTTTTCTGTTTGTGATTTCTTGGCAAGTTTATGTTCAGCAGTTTAGCATTGCTTTCTGAAAGGCCGGCACTCATATCATTGTATGATAATCAACGCAAGGCAGTCTGCTGCCAAAGCACCCGCAGCTGTGTTTCGAACGCAGCTTGCGGAATTACGAAGTGCGTCCGCAACTCCTTCACCACAGGAACCAGGAAATATTCTGGTAAATAAAAACGGCCGGAGTGACATTGATCACATGACCAATCGAGTGACCCATCGAGTGACCCATCGAGTGACCCATCGAGTGACCCATCGAGTGACCCATCAAGTGACCCATCGAGTGACCCATCGTGTGACCCATCGAGTGACCCATCGAGTGACCCATCGTGTGACCCATCGAGTGACCCATCGAGTGACCCATCGAGTGACCCATCGAGTGACCCATCGAGTGACCCATCATGTGACCCATCGAGTGACCCATCGAGTGACCCATCGAGTGACCCATCGAGTGACCCATCGAGTGACCCATCGAGTGACCCATCGTGTGACCCATCGTGTGACCCATCGAGTGAACCATCGAGTGACCCATCGAGTGACCCATCGAGTGACCCATCGTGTGACCCATCGTGTGACCCATCGAGTGAACCATCGAGTGACCCATCGAGTGACCCATCGTGTGACCCATGAGTGGTGAATGGTCTACAAAAATACTGGTTTAGCACCACATGCCCAACATGATTCTAGTGGCTAAATAAAACAGGGTCCTTTAGTTAGCAGATACCAAATACAGAGGTACCTCGGGTTACGAACTTAATTCCTTCCAGAACTCGGTTCGTAACCGAAACGTTCGTAACCGGAAACATTGAAATCAATGAAATAAAGACAATCCGTTTCAAGATGAAAGAATCGTTTTTTATTTATTAACATCCGGTCGTTTACCTGACAAAAAGCAAACAATACGTGTACGTCACGTTTTAAATAAAGAGAAAGAAAACAACCAAATGAATTAAATGTAAAATAAAAAGAGATTTAGTCTATCTTTATTACCAAGAAAACGATCGTAGGAAATTTGTCACTTTCTTTGTTATTCTGAATCATTAGTTTCAGGAGTATCTTGTCGCTGTTTCTTGGCAGCCGACAGGGAATCTTTCTGCACCAAGAAACTATCAAGAGAAATTTGTCGCTTCCTTTGCTGGAGAATCTTTCTGATCGTGTTATCATTCATCACATATAAGGGCATAGGGCTTGTTAGTAGCAAGTTTGTTTGGATGATGGTTCACAATGAAGTCTTCGACGTCTCCACACTTGCTGCAAATTTCTTTAACCCTGGCAGTTGAAACGATCACTGACTCCTCACCATCGGATGACTGCTCCTCCTTTAATGTCTTTAGCTGTTCATTCTGAAGATCCACAAGCTCATCTGTAGTAATGATTGTACTGTACGCGATCGTTTGTCTCCAACGTTACACCTTGCTTTCTCTCTCTCTCTCTCTCTCTCTCTCTCTCTCTCTCTCTCTCTCTCTCTCTCTCTCTCTCTCTCTCTCTCTCTCTCGTTCGCCTTCGTTCGTAACCCGAGGCACTGTTTGTTACCCGAGACACACAATTTTCGAAGTTGTTGTTCGTAACCTGAATTGTTCGTGACCTGAGGCGTTCGTAACCCGAGGTACAACTGTATGTCTCAAGTCTTGGCACATTGTCTCTTAGTTTGCTTCGTTGTTTATATACAGATAGCACTTTTTATTTTGTCGTAATTATTAGAGATGTCTACTCATACCCAGGATCGGGGAACTGTGAGTGGCTGTAAGTTAACAGCGAGTCAGCAGTAAATTCGCCAATAGGATGTTTTCACCTGTGACCACGAGGTCCTCTTCTTCTGCGTTCATCTGGAGAGTTTTTTTTTTTTTCGGACGTGATTGCGTTGTGCCTGTTTACGGCAGGGCTGCATTCTTGCACCGTTAGGCCGACACATCCGATTTCTGCGGGCATTTGTTGACCGGGATAACCTTTCCGGGTACCACGAGGTCGATGGCTTGATCGCCGGCCCCTATTTTTCAGGGACCCCTATATTTTTAAACAAAATAAGGTAAAGGACCCTTTTGCGTATTGACCATTTGGTGCCAGACTCATTTATTTTATAGGCCGGCCGGCACCTGGTGGGTGATATGGTCAGTACCACACTGACCACTCTTACTTACCAAGACATTCTTGGAACCCATTTTCAGCTGGGTCGACCTGGGAACCTATTTTAAGCTGGGTCGTCCTTGGAACCCATTTTAAGGTGGGTCGATCTGGGAACCCATTTTAAGCTGGGTCAACCTGAAAACCCATTTTAAGCTGGGTCAACCCGGGAACCCATTTTAAGCTGAGTCGACCTGGGAACCCATTTTAAGCTGGGTCGACCTGGGAACTCATTTTATGCTGGGTCGACCTGAAAACCCATTTTAAGATGGGTCGACCTGGGAACAAATTTTAAGCTGGGTCGACCTGGGAACTCTTTTTAAGCTATGTCGACCTGGGAACCCATTTTAAGCTAGGTCGACTTGGGAACCCATTTTCAGCTGGTTCGACCTGAGAACCCATTTTCAGCTGGGTCGACCTGGAAACCCATTTTAAGCTGTGGTTCGATCCCATGACTATCTTGCCAGCAGGGGAGGGTCCAGCCACTACGCAACCACACAGGACAAGCAGAACATGTACGGATAATGGGGCTAAGGGAAGACCAGGAATACGATATTTAGAAACTACCAAAGAGTAACTACACCAACAGAACACAGTTCATGTGGCATATTTGGCTCAAGATAAAACAATTCATTGTACTGATACAAAGGTTATAGTTGTCATGGCAAACATCATTGCACCAGGCCTGACCCCCATCGATATCTCCCCACATTTCGGCATGTCGCCTACTGCGAGCATCACACAAAGCACGAACTCCGTATCTCCAGCGATAACCCTCTGAGTTCTCTTATAGTAATTTGCACTAATACATAGTTTGAACGACGCAATCCAAAAAACGAACCCTCGACCTTCAGGCTGCGAGGCAGACGGCATCACAACGTCATCAGGGAGGCATTCTCCCCCACCCCACCCCCCACCACTACGGCAAAAGTAGATCAAGCGGCCTCTTTAGTACAGCAATAGATAATAAACACTAAAAACGTAGATGGGTACACCCTTGCTGAGTCAGAAATGAATCTTCTTTCAGACTCTACAGCCGTTTGTTCAGTTCTAACGACAACCCATAGAAGATTACACTGCGACAAATGAGTCAGAAAATACGAGTTACAGATTTAGCTCAGTGTGAAATGAATGTATACGTTAATTGGCCGTATATAACCGGAGACGTGCAAGCTTCGGCATCAAATTTCATTGGCTGGCGTCAGATTCTTGTCGTACATTTTCTAAAATGGTGTCTCAAAATGGCGCCAAAGATGGCGTGGGATCTCTCTGCGATGTATGTCACCCTGCCAGGTAACAATTACAAACTCCAATAAAAAATCTGTAATGCTGAAAGATGTGATTTAATGTTTTAGACATTAAAAAACATAATAGGTGTCTAAATTATGCACATTCCGATGGTTTAACTTAAACGAGGGTTAGCCAGTTCTAGTTAAAGGCTGCTGAGAAAATATGAGGACGGTCATGTTTGAGAGTATGGGATTGTAAGTAGGTCATCGGGTTTGAGTGAGGGGGTGTTTATTCAGCTTCATGATTCGTTGGCACTGTATGTCGGTTGCTTATTATTATATTATTGTTATTATTATGATTTTTTTCGAATAACAGAAGTAAAGTAGTATCTGCATGCGGTTACATTTGTCTGTCAGTAAGTTCACTCTTCCGCTAGCCCAATAATTTGTTTATTTGTTATTTAAAAAAAAGTTATCTGTATTTTCTGCATGTGTGTCTATCTGTCTGTTTGCCTGGTTGTCTGTCTGTCTGCCTGTCTGTCTCTCTCTCTTCACACACACGCACGCACACACACACACACACACACACACATATATATATATATATATATATATATATACGGGGTCCGGAACTATCAATCAATAGAAAACATACAGCACTCATTCATTCATTCATTCATTCATTCATTCATTCATTCATTCATTCATTCATTCATTAAGTAGCCTGTCCCTTGCAAAACCTCGTTCCCATAACAACCTTCCGGAAATCTTCTCGGTCATAAGTAAGATGCCCCGATTCCGATACACCCATTTGTAGATAATCTGTACTCATCCTACACTCATCGTCTCTTTGGCTCTCCTCGTCTTCTCCACTCAGGCATATATCACTCTATGATTGTTCTCTCCACTTTCATGACATTTCAAGTGACCAAAATATTTCAATGTTCTTTGTTTCATCGTCTTTAGTAGTCAATCTTCTTCAATATTCAGTTCTTGTCGTATATATACCTGTGTCTGTCTGTGTCTCTGTGTGGCGAAGTGGTCAAGCCGTTTGACTCGGGCTCCGAAGGTTGTGGGTTCGATTCCGGGCCGCGCCCTTCAGTTTACGAGTTAAATGTTTCGGAGACTCCTGTGGGTCGTCGCTTAAAGCTACGGAGTTCGTGCTTTGTGCGACGCTTTCCGTGCTGCGGAAAGAGACCGAGCCATATGGGATAAAACCCGGTGCAATGAAGTCGACCCTGTCGACTTTTAAGCGACTTTTTTTTTTTGCCTGTCTGTCTGCTTACCTGCCTGTCTGACCGTCCTTCTGCACTTCCGTGCGTCCGCCCGTACTTCTATCCGGTCGTCTGAATGCCAGATATCCGTCGACGACAATAACATCAGTGATTATTCGATAATGACACCAACGTTTCGATTCCTGTCATCTTCCATAGACTCGACTCTCGCTGACTCACGGTGAACTCTTCACTTTTCCATTACAAACCATCACTCACCACCCCGTGACCAAGTTTAGCCAGGTATATTGCTCGAAATTGGTTCTTAATCCTGTCCTGTGGCTGCCAGTTAGCTCTAGCAAATGAGCATTCAAAACACCAGAGATAACAAGTTTAATCCATTTGGTTTCACCTCTAATTTTCTAGTTTGGCAACACTTTAAGTAATTAGCGGATTATGCTCTTGTTGTTTTGGAAATTGGGCGTAACTCAAACGCTATGGACCAACATTTGGAATTATCACGAATTTTACTGGCGTTCATTGCGATTAAACTGAAACACTTGAAGACAGGTAAGAGAGAGAGAGAGAGAGAGAGAGAGAGAGAGAGAGAGAGAGAGAGAGAGAGAGAGAGAGAGGAGAGAGAGAGAGGAGAGAGAGTGAGATAGAGAGAGAGAGAGGGGTAGGTAGGTAGGTGGGTGGGTGGGTGAGTAGCTGGAAGGAAGGAATGATGGATGGATAAATGAATGGATTGAAGGAAGAAAAGAAGGCAGACTGGCTGGCAGGAAGGGAAGCATTCAAGCAGGAAGGAAGGAAGGCAGGCAGGCAGGAAGGGAGGCATTCAAGCAGGTAGGAAGGAAGGAAGGCAGGAAGAAAGGAAGGGAGGCATTCAGGCAGGCAGGAAGAAAGGGAGGCAGGCAGGCAGGCAGGAATGAAGGAAGGAAGGCAGGCAGGAATGAAGGAAGGAAGGCAGACAGGAAGAAAGGAAAGACGGCATTTAGGCAGGCAGTCAGGAAGGAACGAAGAACGGACGGACGGACAGACAAGACAAGCGCGACAGACTCACCAACTGACAGAGATATAGACAGACAACTGACGCGCAGACATACATCGAAATAACGGCCCCAACCATCCTGTCATTACAATGTAATACAACAGAAATTGGGCCAGGTTACCAGCCTCTTGACATGTCCAGCACACCCTTAACATGCCTACCAGTTCCATAAATCTATGCCTACAGCCCGGCCCTAAAGTTAATCAAGAAGGACACTGACAGAAATGGACATAACCGTGTCAGATTAAGAAAACGACAATACAGAAATCTCTACCGGGACAACAAACAGGCATCTATGCAGGTTCGCATTAACATCACTAAGCAACACACGACGACGGTTGGTAACTACACCACCATCACCAGCAGTAGTAGCAGTAGCAGCAGTAACAGGGTTCCAATGACAAAATCATCGTGGTACCCCCTGGTTGTTTTAATCTAACTGTTAACAGGAATTGTGTTTGAACATAACCGTAAACGGCTATTGTGGTGGACGAGGCATTGACGAGGGGGAAGACGCCCTGGAGTTTTACGACTTGAGTGCCCTGCTTGCTTCAACTAGCGACTCCGTAGTTCACGCCATCGCCAACTGAAATGTTTCTCTCCCGAGGAAACCGGTCCGGGAATGAAATGGGGCGTCCCACAGTGAACCGGTTTCTAATGGCATAGGTAGTTCCTGAATAATTTCTTTTAACCTGTGCTGTTGGCTTCAATTTATGGTTTTCGCTGGCAATTGCTTTATTGTCTGGATGTTTATCTTCTGCAGTACGTCTTTCACACAGATTTTTGTGGCTGGATTTGTATCCAAGTTGGTTTGCTTCTGCAGCAGTATCTTATTAATTCCCCCGTATAATATTTTGTTGTTATTGTAATAATCTATTATCCATCATCATCATCATCATCATCATCATCATCATCATCATCATCATCATCATCATCATCATCATCATCATCATCATCATCATCATCATCGTCGTCGTCGTCGAAGGCGTCATCATTCTGTCTGTCTGTCTGTCTGTCTGTCTGTCTGTCTGTCTGTCTGTCTGTCTGTCTGTCTGTCTGTCTGTCTGTCTGTCTGTCTGTCTCTGTCTGTCTGTCTGTCTGTCTGTCTGTCTTTATGGCTTCGTTTCTTTCTTTCTTTCGTTTGTTATGTCTTTCTTTCTGCTTGTCTGCTTGTTATTCATTCATTCATTCATTCATTCATTCATTCATTCATTCATTCATTCATTCATTGATTCATTCATTCATTCATTCATTCATTCATAGACATAACCGTGTCAGATTGGGAAAACGACAATACAGAAATCTCGACCAGGACAACAAATAGGCATCTATGCAGGTTCGCATTAACATCACTAAGCAACACACGACCGATCGGTTCATTCATTCATTCATTCATTCATTCATTCATTCATTCAATATCGATCAAAACTTCGAGGTCTTCATATCTTATGTTGCTTACATTATACCCGCCGACTGATATTCCAGGCATGTCTTTACATGGATCTGACCATTATGAGGCGCTACAAACTAAACAAATGGGGTGATAGTACACAAGCCTGTCTAACACAAATTAATATGAATCGTTCCTTCAGTTAATCTCCTCAACATGTTTATGCCCCTGATTGTGTCTCTACTGTCTATAAAACCCCACTGCTGATCCCACATTTCTGGTAGTGTGATTCCCGAGCCCCGTGTTATAGAAATCACTCCGAGCTATGTGCAATAGACATACCCCCAGAGCTGTGTGCAATAGAAAGACTCTGAACTGTCTGTAATAAAAACATTCTGACATTTGTGCAATAGAAAAGTCTCGAGCTGTGTGCAATAGAAAAGTCCCGAGCTGAGTGCAATAGAAAAGTCTCGAGCTGTGTGCAATAGAAAAGTCCCGAGCTGTGTGCAATAGAAAAGTCTCGAGCTGTGTGCAATAGAAAAGTCCAGAACTGTGTGCAATAGAAAAGTCCAGAACTGTGTGCAATAGAAAAGTCTCGAACTGTGTGCAATAGAAAAGTCTCGAACTGTGTGCAATAGAAAAGTCTCGAACTGTGTGCAATAGAAAAGTCTCGAACTGTGTGCAATAGAAAAGTCTCGAACTGTGTGCAATAGAAAAGTCTCGAACTGTGTGCAATAGAAAAGTCTCGAACTGTGTGCAATAGAAAAGTCTCGAACTGTGTGCAATAGAAAAGTCCCGAGCTGTGTGCAATAGAAAAGTCCCGAGCTGTGTGCAATAGAAAAGTCCAGAACTGTGTGCAATAGAAAAGTCCCGAACTGTGTGCAATAGAAAAGTCTCGAACTGTGTGCAATAGAAAAGTCCAGAACTGTGTGCAATAGAAAAGACCAGAGCTGTGTGCAATAGAAATGTCCAGAACTGTGTGCAATAGAAAGTCCAGAACTGTGTGCAATAGAAAAGTCCCGAGCTGTGTGCAATAGAAAAGTCCAGAACTGTGTGCAATAGAAAAGTCTCGAACTGTGTGCAATAGAAAAGTCCGGAACTGTGTGCAATAGAAAAGTCCAGAACTGTGTGCAATAGAAAAGTCCCAAGCTGTGTGCAATAGAAAAGTCCAGAACTGTGTGCAATAGAAAAGTCTCGAGCTGTGTGCAATAGAAAAGTCCCGAGCTGTGTGCAATAGAAAAGTCCAGAACTGTGTGCAATAGAAAAGTCCCGAGCTGTGTGCAATAGAAAAGTCCCGAGCTGTGTGCAATAGAAAAGTCCAGAACTGTGTGCAATAGAAAAGTCCCGAGCTGTGTGCAATAGAAATGTCCAGAACTGTGTGCAATAGAAAAGACCAGAGCTGTGTGCAACAGAAAAGACCAGAGCTGTGTGCAATAGAAAAGTCCCGAGCTGTGTGCAATAGAAAAGTCCAGAACTGTGTGCAATAGAAAAGTCCAGAGCTGTGTGTAATAGAAAAGTCCCGAGCTGTGTGCAATAGAAAAGTCCAGAACTGTGTGCAATAGAAAAGTCCAGAGCTGTGTGTAATAGAAAGGTCCAGAACTGTGTGTAATAGAAAAGTCTAGAGCTATGTGCAATAGAAAAGTCAAGAGCTATATGCAATAGAAAAGTCAAGAGCTGTGTGTAATAGAAAAGTCCAGAGCTGTTTGCAATAGAAAAGTCTAGAGCTGTGTGCAATATAAAAGTCAAGAGCTATGTGCAATAGAAAAGTCCAAAGCTGTGTGCAATATGAAAGTCCAGAGCTGTGTGCATTAGAAAACCCCCACAGCTGTATGTAATCAAATCCCCTCCACAGCTGGATGCAATAGAACCCCCCCCCCCCCCCCCCCAACAACTGTATACAATAGAAAAACCCCACAGCTGTATGTATAGACATCATAGCTGTGTGAAATTAAAACAAAAACAAACAGACAATACCGAAGCTGTATGCAAAAGTCATGACAGCCATCTCAACTGGACATTGCCTCCGTGGACGCCATACTCGCCAACACACTATCCATAACACCATTAAGACCCCAAACAACGTGTAGAGAAAAATTAAACAGCAAAGTGTCTTACAGTACAACCTTACCAAAACCACCACAAAAAAAAAATGCATCTCATTTGCCCGACAGACTCCGACCAAAGACCAGACCTTCAGATGGTATAATACCCCAGGCACCTTCCATGTGCCTCCGTCACGTTTCCACAAAGACGCGTCGTTTGCCAGGGGCAGACACCGTCTCTCCTTGAATGGACAAACTTAATCCCATCAGTCTCGCCCGATGGACCAGGGATTGCTATCGATTCCT
This sequence comes from Cepaea hortensis, assembly GCA_963921405.1. Classification (NCBI taxonomy): domain Eukaryota; kingdom Metazoa; phylum Mollusca; class Gastropoda; order Stylommatophora; family Helicidae; genus Cepaea; species Cepaea hortensis. Next base: position 126,544,190 of record OY992880.1, on the reverse strand, counting down.
GACCGACCTGTTTCACCGCGCTGGTCTCTTGTGCAACTAGCTGCCTGGACAAACGTGTGGAGTTTTCCTTAGGTGTTTTTCTATCCGCTGCTTGAAAATAGAACTGCCTTCTTGAATAATACAGCTTGTTTCTTTCTAATCTGTGTTTCTCCTTTTTAGGTATTGTCTCAAAGATCGGTAAACATCTGGTCGTCTATACAAGGCTCTGCTCTTATTTCGTTTTATGGTGGACACCGTGGCTGAGACGTTTTGGTGGTTGCCTCTGATTCAGAGACTACCATCTTCGCTCCGACTCTTAAGGCTGGGAATATTGTTGAATAAACATTAATTACATTCTTGTTTATTTGTTGCGCTCGCTTTGAGCTTAAGCATACTCCATACACTTGCTACTACTTCCAGTGCCCTGAACTGATTTCTGTGTGCGGATTAGCTTTCCTTATTATCCGTGTCTCTCGTCATCAGGCGGACCCACTCCAACTTTTGAGGTACTTGCTATTTATATATCCCAAGTCAAGGACGAGAAGTCAACATTTTAATCCAGCTGACCAGTGTGGGGGTTGAACCCACTACCTGGGAATCAGCACACCGGATATTTAAGCAAGAGCGCTTTGATCCATTTGGCTTTGCTGACCTCGCATTGCTTTCTAGTGATATCACAATGCCCTCTGGTCTCCTGGGTTGTGAGATCGAAAGCCTCGTCTTCTCAGATAATAGTCAAACGCATGACTTCCTGAGTGAAAGCTGCGCTCGCTAAATTTGAAGTGGTGTTTGAAAATCAGAATAAGTAGACAGTAAAGTCACCGTCTTGGTAAAATGTTGATGTAAAAAGGAAAATTACCTGGAATTGTATCTGCTTAGAAGGTCTTACAAATAATTCTGAGTTTTTGGCACAACTTGATGAGAAACACCCTCAAAGAAAAGAGGAACGACGACGGCGGTGAAAATGAAGATAAAGAAGGAGGGCGAGGAGGAGGAGGAAGAGGAGGAGGAGGAGGAGAAGCAAAAGAAGAAGAAGAAGAAGAAGAAGAAGAAGAAGAAGAAGAAGAAGAAGAAGAAGAAGAAGAAGAAGAAGAAGAAGAAGAAGAAGAAGAAGAAGAAGAAGAAGAAGAAGAAGAAGAAGAAG
>OY992880.1:126512157-126542867 GCA_963921405.1 Cepaea hortensis | reverse complement strand
AGAAGAAGAAGAAGAAGAAGAAGAAGCAGAAACAGAAACAGAAACAGAAGGAGGAGGAGGAAGAGAAGGAGGTGGAGGAGGAGTAGGAGGAGGGGGAGGAGGAGGAAGATGAGGAGGAGGAGAAAGAGTAGGAGGAGGAGGAAGAGGAAGAAGAGGAGGAGGAGTTAGGGTAGTTGAATCTGCATGAGGCCAATGTGCCGAGACATTTTATTTCCATATCAGTACATGATGGGCGTCATTTCATGGTCATGTAATGAGGCCAGATAGCCTGGAAAAGTGTGACAACCGGGAGTCTCGAGGGTATTAGCAACATAGGTCCACAGAGTATAAACATTGCTATGTGGTTTGTACAGAGGTCTACAGAGTGTGAACATTGCTTGGTGGTTTGACAGAGGTCTACAGAGTGTGAACATTGATTGGTGGTTTGTACAGAGGTCTACAGAGTGTGAACATTGCTTGGTTGTTTGACAGAGTCTACATAGTGTGAACATTGTTGGGGTTTTACAGAGGTCTACAGAGTGTGAACATTGATTGGTGGTTTGTACAGAGGTCTACAGAGTGTGAACATTGATTGGTGGTTTGACAGAGGTCTACAGAGTGTGAACATTGATTGGTGGTTTGTACAGAGGTCTACAGAGTGTGAACATTGCTTGGTTGTTTGACAGAGGTCTACAGAGTGTGAACATTGATTGGTGGTTTGTACAGAGGTCTACAGAGTGTGAACATTGCTTGGTTGTTTGACAGAGGTCTACAGAGTGTGAACATCGCTTGGTGGTTTGACAGAGGTCTACAGAGTGTGAACATTGCTTGGTGGTTTGTACAGAGGTCTACAGAGTGTGAACATCGCTTGGTGGTTTGACAGAGGTCTACAGAGTGTGAACATCGCTTGGTGGTTTGACAGAGGTCTACAGAGTGTGAACATTGATTGGTGGTTTGACAGAGGTCTACAGAGTGTGAACATCGCTTGGTGGTTTGACAGAGGGTCTACAGAGTGTGAACATTGCTTGGTTGTTTGACAGAGGTCTACAGAGTGTGAACATCGCTTGGTGGTTTGACAGAGGTCTACAGAGTGTGAACATTGCTTGGTGGTTTGGACAGAGCTCTACAGAGTGTGAACATTGCTTGGTGGTTTGACAGAGGTCTACAGAGTGTGAACATTGCTTGGGGTGTTACATAGGTCTACAGAGTGTGAACATTGCTTGGTGGTTTGACAGAGTTCTACAGAGTGTGAACATTGCTTGGTGGTTTGACAGAGGTCTACAGAGTGTGAACATTGATTGGTGGTTTGATAGAGGTCTACAGAGTGTGAACATTGATTGGTGGTTTGACAGAGGTCTACAGAGTGTGAACATCGCTTGGTGGTTTGACAGAGGTCTACAGAGTGTGAACATTGCTTGGTTGTTTGACAGAGGTCTACAGAGTGTGAACATTCGCTTGGTGGTTTGACAGAGGTCTACAGAGTGTGAACATTGCTTGGTGGTTTGAAAGAGCTCTACAGAGTGTGAACTTGCTTGGTGGTTTGACAGAGGTCTACAGAGTGTGAACATTGCTTGGTGGTTTGATAGAGCTCTACAGAGTGTGAACATTGCTTGGTGGTTTGACAGAGCTCTACAGAGTGTGTACATCGCTTGGTGGTTTGACAGAGGTCTACAGAGTGTGAACATCGCTTGGTGGTTTGACAGAGGTCTACAGAGTGTGAACATTCGCTTGGTGGTTTGACAGAGGTCTACAGAGTGTGAACATTGCTTGGTGGTTTGACAGAGGTCTACATAGTGTGAAACATTGGTTGGGGTTTTACAGAGGTCTACAGAGTGTGAACATTGCTTGGTGGTTTAACAGAGGTCTACAGAGTGTGAACATCGCTTGGTGGTTTGACAGAGCTCTACAGAGTGTGAACATTGCTTGGTGGTTTGACAGAGCTCTACAGAGTGTGAACATCGCTTGGTGGTTTGAACAGAGGTCTACAGAGTGTGAACATCGCTTGGTGGTTTGACAGAGGTCTACAGAGTGTGAACATCGCTTGGTGGTTTGACAGAGCTCTACAGAGGTGAACATTGCTTGGTGGTTTGACAGAGCTCTACAGAGTGTGAACATCGCTTGGTGGTTTGACAGAGCTCTACAGAGTGTGAACATCGCTTGGTGGTTTGACAGAGGTCTACAGAGTGTGAACATCGCTTGGTGGTTTGACAGAGGTCTACAGAGTGTGAACATTGCTTGGTGGTTTGACAGAGCTCTACAGAGTGTGAACATTGCTTGGTGGTTTGACAGAGCTCTACAGAGTGTGAACATCGCTTGGTGGTTTGACAGAGGTCTACAGAGTGTGAACTTCGCTTGGTGGTTTGACAGAGGTCTACAGAGTGTGAACATCGCTTGTTGGTTTGACAGAGGTCTATAGAGTGTGAACATCGCTTGGTGGTTTGACAGAGGTCTATAGAGTGTGAACATTGCTTGGTGGTTTGACTGAGGTCTACAGAGTACGGAGATCTTATGGATATACACCTGGGTGTTAACTACTAAACAGCAGAAACAGTAATTGGAAGCATATGGAAACATGCAATTGACATGCGAGATAGTGATACTGTTACTTACCTTTAATTCTACCGGGACGCCTCTGGAAAAATCCCATACACGAAGAAGACATCTGTTGGAACGGGTACCCACCAAAGCCATGTGGTAGATAACCAGAGGCGTCTCCTCCCGGACCCATGTTGGTGGCGTACGCACATGAAGGAGGTAGATCGTACTTGGACGGGTATGGAGTGCACTGAAACTGATGATACCCGGAGCGGTAGGGATATGGAACGTTGTCACCAAAGTAGAGCATTTCCATGATGGCGTCCTCGGACAGAAACGGACAGGAAGACTTCAGATTCGCGAGCCGAAATAGTCACGAGTCTCCAATTTGGCCAATGCTGATTTGTCCGAAGAAATGTTTAATGATTACCGGATTGTCTACAAAATTTAAGTAGTCTTCGAGGAGTGAAAGTAATATGAATCTACATGGTGGCTGCTACAATTTGATGACACATTGACAGATCCAAATATACATATACCCATGTCCTCAAAACAACAGATAATAAACATCATATTCACACCAATCCTATACTACCAATCTCAAACTTGGACTTTATCCAAATCACACTTTCGCAAAACCACCACCTGTGAGATGGGAACCTGAGGAGAGCTGCCATTTAACAATCCGAGACAGAGTAAGAAATGCTTTGTCAGACAGACAGTGGGATCAACATTTTGTGCCACTTTTATTGAAAGACAGAAGATCAAGTGGTTTGGCCATGTCGTTAGAATGCAACACCAACAACTACTATCACTGGCCTTACATCAAAGTTCATCTGCGACGAGACCAAGAGGACGTCCAAGAAGAAAATGGATTGACGACATCAAAGGCATTGTACAGTCACACGGAATGACACTATCCAGTGCCGCCCATCAGGCGCTGGAGCGCAAATTATTCCTCACCACGTCGCTTGGCGGCAGAAGTGGAAGATGATGATGATGATGATGATGATGATGATGATGATAATGATGATGATTGACAAGAGAGGTGGTATAATTTCAACAATCGCTAACAGAACGATCCGATATTTTGATTTTATAAGATGAGATCAACGTTTTAGTTCATACATTAAGGTGTCAATGATCTATCTGGCTGTTGAACGAGACATCAGTCAGAAAGCCACCAAAACCTGCTCAAGATGACTACCACATTATGGATAGACCAGAACAAGTCATTATTCTGCGCCTCAGAACAGGGCACAATAGATTACGCAACCACATGTATACAAAATTCAAGATTGGTGAAACAGCCATGTGTACATGTGGATTGGCGTCGCAGACAGCAGAGCACATACTCCAAGACTGCCCAAAATATAACATATCTAGGCAAACCTTCTGGCCTAGAGAGACGACAGTGGAAGATAAACTCTATGGACCGCTGTGTGAACTGAAAAAGACAGTTCAATTCATACAAGAGACAGCACTGCAGTTATAGACATATTTCAAGCGAACGAAAGAAGAAGAGGAAGAAGAACGAGACATATTCACACCCACTCTATATTACCAGTACCAAACATGGACATTATCCAAATTACACTTACGGAAAATAAACACCTGCGAGATGAGATGCTTCAGGAGAGCTGCCTACTTAACTATACGAGACCGAATAAGAAATGATGTTATCAGACAGACATTGGGATTAACACCGTGTGATACATTTATTGAAAAGCAGAAAATAAAATAGTTTGGCCATCTCGTTAGAATGCAACACCATCAACTACCAGCACTGGCCCTACGTCAAAGAAGAGCTGCTTCCAGAGCAAGAGGACACCCTAGAAGAAAATGGATTGACGACAACAAAGAAATTTACAATCACACGGGATGACACTATTCAGTGCCACCCATCCGGCACCAACTACCCCCCCCCCTCCCCTGACGTTTGACGGCGGACGTGGAAGATGATGATGACGATGTGATGCAGAGCTCACCACCCCTTCCTCAAACTATATTGCCCGATATTGGGACTAGCCATCTACGGAGACGTTCTTGGGGTTATTACCAGGTCAAGATTTAGCAGCACAGCACACAAGGCTGGCGGGGATTGGGCCTGGATTGGTCATGTCTCTGCCATAGATATTAGGTACAGTATTTCATTATCCGCAGACTCCACCCCCAGTGTTCAAAGGCATCTCCTAATTATCACACTGTCTCACTTAATCAGTCTTGCTCGGGAATTTCACCGTTGGTCTACGGGACATAATTTATCACGGAATATCGCGAGCTTGCTGAATATAAAGTAAGATCAGAGCACCCCTCATAGCGGCAACATCTAACGGCGTCACTAGAATGATGGAATCATCTGAAGCCATTTTTTTCATGCCTAGAATAAAGCCCGGATCATTAGCGTTAAGTGTTCAAATCTTTTAATGTTATGCACGCTGGGTAACTGTATAGCGGAACGTACACCCGGGACATGAGATCGCCAGACCGAAGCTTCTGAAGGACGGAATATTCGGCCCGCTTCTAAACTGCCGTTTGGCGTGACCTGTGCGGGGTCGTGATCTAGCCGTGGTCCTGGTGAGGTAGGAATGTAACGGTCTGTTACATAAGACGTCCAGCAGAGAATAGTCAAGTCAGTAAGTGAAGGACCCGTTATCAAGCCTTAACGCGCAACGGGCATCCTGTGATAGATCCATATCTGTATGAACCAACAGACACTCAGTGGGTGATGTTGTGAGTATCGCGCCGGTCGCCTTTACTTCCTAAGATATTTTTGGTACTCATTTTAGGCTGGGTCAATCCGGAGCCCAGGTCAATTCGTAAAATTTCTTTTGCCCAGCTGTGGATTGAACTAATGACCACTGGTTCGGCAGGCAAGTGTCTGGCCACTTCGCCACCGAGGCTCCCCCGGCAAAGCATGCAAGAATTTAAAGCATAATTTGGAAGCCGCGGAAGCGCGGTGAATTGAACATTTGCCTTCCGATCCGATGGTCAATGTTCGAATCCCAATCGAGGTCAGAGCCCATCCTCCCACCTCCTCTACTGTGTATCCATCTTGTGGAGATAGATGGGCTGACATGTCACAAGGGCTAAGCTGACGTACAGGTCAAGGCGTGGGGACCTGACGAAGAGATCTACAAACCTGCAACACAGATCTCATTCAAGACGGTCGTGATTGTATACAGTGGTGACCCATGACCACTCATGCTGATAGGCATGGCACATGATGATGATGACCCATGCCACGAGACATAACAGAACAATGAATGGGGGGGGGGGGGGGGAGAAGGATGCCGACTTACAACCAGGGTACTCCGGGTTCAGCTCCCAGTGGTGAAGGGATGTTTCCTTACGACCAGTGCATGACTAAAATTGCCTTGTATGTAGAATAGCGACAATCGAAAGCTAGGAAAAGCAAGCCCTAAAAATGCTTGTCAAGGTCGAATGAACCGATCCGCAGGCTGGACAAAATAGTACAACTGAACTCACTTCACGACGCCAAATCATTATTTATTTGTGATTACCCGAGAGTATGTTTGTCTTTTTTTATTTCGTTAATTTGCTTTGCAAAGGATAACTTTCATTGCACACGATTTTCTAACATAGGTGGTCCAGTCTCATTGAATATATTACACAAGGAGAATCACTCGAAAGTGCACGAACTCCGTCACAACGTAGAACATTCAAATGAGGGCGTGTATACCAGAATAGCACATGCTGTTATTATTATTATTATTATTATTATTATTATTATTATTATTATTATTTTGTGGGTAGGTTTTATTAGCCGCCCAGCGTATTTACAACATTCGTCTTATACAGAACAATTAAACGAAATAAACAACAACAACAAAGCATAGCTTAGTCCAGTGGTTATCAACCTTTTTTGGCCCATGCACTCCTTCACCATATGTTCAGAAAATCATTCCTCCCTATAAATTCTTCCCCCCCCCCCAACCACTCTACATAATATACGTAACAATAAAAGCTAAATGTAATAAAACATACTAGAACAAGTCTAAACGTCTACATCTTATATATAAATTAGGATGTGCGTATGTATTTATGTATCTCTGTATGTCCTTCATTTGTTCGCGAACGGCCCATCCGATTGAGATGACATTTTCTACACGCCTTCCTTTCATTCCAGAGCTGTCAACTGTGATATTTTGTTAGTGTGAAATCGCCTGCTTACTCAGTATTATTTCATTTTTCATTTTTCATCATAATTTCATATATCTCAGGGGACCTAACTCTGTAAATGTTATTTCAAGGGGCATAACTTTTCTGTATAACTTATAGTCATATTGTGGCATCGTTTTCAAAGATTTATAAACTCTTTGTACATAGTTATGTACCGGCATATGAGTTATAATAAATAATGATACAATCTGTACGGCATTTTCAAAGTTTTCATAAAAATGATGCACAATGCATAACATTGTAACTCATCTTTTTTTGCTTAAGAAGTTACTGTAGTCATGCAGGTGATTAGAAAGAGTTTTCATTAAAAATAATGGATGGTGTGTGGTAGAACGTTCTTTTAAGTTACTTTTTTTGTTGTATGAATTTAATGAAGCCGGACAGGGTCAGGCAGACAGATAGACAGACAGACAGACAGATAGACAGTCGGGAACAGGAACTTATATGACTACTTATATAAATTAAATGAGATGCTTCACACCAGGAGCTGGGCGATGTCGGGCCGGGTCAGACAGACAGACAGACAGACAGATAGTCGGTAACGGGAACGGGAACTTATATGACTACTTATATGAATTAAATGAGATGCTTCCCACCAGGGACTGGGCGAAGCCGGGCAGGGTCAGCTAGTATCTTATAAAAGGTGATTTGAAATCTACTTATGTTATAAAACGAATTTCAGAAGAGCGAGAAGTACAGAACCGTAAAGTATAGAGGGAAAACAATATTAAGTAATCGGTTCTTGTATTAACGCGATCTTGAAATAATCTTAATTCCCCCCCCCCCCCCCCCCCCCTCCCCCGGAAACCCTATATATTGCCGCTCTCCCTGGCCAAGGGTGTAACGACATTAGTCGTAATACCATATATCCACATGGGAGAAAACAGCAGCTGCGAAATTCGGCAGCGGATCGTGCCGCGCTGATAACTTACGGGGGTATGCGAGCCGGTCGTTCAGAAAACAATGGCAAACTACTGAACGTAAGACTTGCCTAGTACATCAACAGCAGCTGAAAAATGCTGGTGTCGACTGCAACGTCCTGTAAGGGATTTCTTCTTCTTCTTCTTCTTCTTCAGCGTTCCGAGCCATTGAGGTTCTTTGCTGCAAATACAATCCGTCTCCATTCGTCTCTCTGGTGGACCTTCTCTTGCCAGTCGTTGATTCCAAGTGCTTGTAGGTCTGTACATGTATTATCTCTCCACCGCCTTCTTGGTCTACCTCGGGGTCTACGGTCATTTATTTCCTGAGTGTAAGCGAGTTTTGTTTCCCTATTATCTTCCATTCTTTCTATATGCCCCAGCCATTGTAGTCTATTAGCCTTCATGATACCAGTGATTAGCGGGGACTTAAACAGATCATAAATGTCTTTGTTACTTCTTCTTTTCCACTCTCCACTTTGTGTATCCCTAATGGGTCCAAAGATGCGTCTTAAAATTTTGTTCTCAAAGGTTTGTAACAAGGCTTCGTCTCTTTTCGTTGTACTCCAGGTTTCAGAGCCATACAGCACAACTGGTCTGATCAGTGTTTTGTATATTGTGATTTTGGTGTTACGAGATAGCGCCTTTGATTTTAGTAGATGTTGTAGTGCATAGTATATCTTATTTCCAGAGTTGATTCTAGTTTGTATTTCTTCCCTTATGATGTTGGAGCAGTTGAAGATTGTACCCAGGTATTTGTATGTTTCCGTTCTTTTAATGGTCATATTATCTATTTGTATGTGGCCAGAGTTTCTAGCCATTCCGTCTCTTGAAATTACCATATATTCTGTCTTATCTTGGTTGATAACCAGCCCCATCTGTTGGGCTTTTCCCTTTAAGTGAGTCAATATTTCCAATGTCTTTTGTTCACTTTGCCCTATAATATCTATATCATCTGCATAACCAAGCAGCTTGGACGTTCCTCCAATATCACATTCCTCCTTTACCTTCCTTACAACTTTCTCTAGAGCCAGATTGAAGAGTAGCGGCGATAGTGCATCACCCTGTTTCAAGCCAGATGTTATTTGGAAGGGGTCTGATTTCCTGCCTTTATATGTTACTATATTATAAGTATCTTCCATGCATAGTCTGGTCTGATAAGTCAGTCCGATATCGAGGCTCATGTATTTGTTTCGTAACAAAGAAAGGTTTTTACAAAGGTGGGGGTGTTAACCCCACGCTTCAACCCCCAACCTGGAGGACCAGGGTGTTTCTCTTTGTCTGTTCTCTACCCTTTGACCTGTCCGGCTTGGGAGGCCCTGCTGGTAGCTACGCTACCGCCGGCATAGCTCTCAGGGTCATTGAGAAACTCAAGCTCCCCCACCACGACAAGGTGGAAACACCATCGGGGGAGCTGTAAGGGATATGCAACATAAAAATATACATAGTCAGACTGCTACTGATATAATTAGTATTGGGACTCTTCGCTGGCTATTGAAGATGAGGATGGAGCACGCATAGTAATGTCCCGAGTGCTACTATGTTGGGTGGTGACTTAACTCAACTCAACCAATTTTAGATTGGATCAATATTAAACAATTCACGCCTCGATGAGCATGTGAAAACAGGACCTCCGGGCTGGCAGGCCAGCAATCTAGTACCTGCACCACCAGTACTCTTAACGCAGTGTAGTAATATTGAAAAAGAAAAATCTAGAAAACTTGCCTGATTGAAATTCGTGTAGAAATAATTACAAACAAAAGTAACGTCGCAGCCCCTTTGAATACACACTGAGACCCGTTCGGGGTCGCGCCCTACACGTTTAGGACCACTGTGCTATATTACATGATCATTTCTAACCAAGGAATTAGTTTCACAAACCGGACATTAAACACTTTAAAAGAAAAGTTATGTTCCATACCCTTTACAGGACGTTGCAGTCAACCGACACATTTTTAGACTGTGATTTCTCGCCAAGTTTACGTTCAGTAGTTCGCCATCGTTTTCTGAACGACAAGCACACATACCATTGTATAAAAATCAGCGCAAAGCGGTCTGATTTCAAACCGCCCACAGCGGTGTATCGAAGACGATATGCGAGATTGCGAATTGCGTTCATACTGTTCATCATCTATCATCATCCTGTGCCTTGACAGCAGTGGGCTATCATGCTTTTCCATAAATCGCATCCCCATGGATCAATTCGTGTGTTGACTCCATTCCTTGCCATGCCACAAGACTGTCAAGAACTTTTTGACGCTGTCTTCCTCTATCTCTCTTTCCACAAATATTTCCGGTTGTCACAACATGTTCTAGTGTTTGTCTTCTCATAACGTGGCCAAACATCGATGACGGTTTCTTTCTCATGTCTGTGATACGTTGTCTTTGCGACTTAGCTTCACTCAAAATGTCCAGATTGTTTTCGATATGGGCGTCAGTAACACACGTGCGAATGTTACCCACTGAGATTGATCATATAATTTAGCCCTTTGGTTAAACAGTCCAGTCATAACCGTTAAAGAAGGTTAGATAAACCAAGAGAGGAAAAGAGCTATCGAGGAAGAACACTAACCGCTGCATTAACTTTCTTCACAATTATCAATATCAAGTTATGAAAGCGATAACTTTATATAATTGAGTCAGTGCTGGATAATTGTTATGGTAATTAATGACTTCGGTGAGTAAAGTTTAACTCCTCCATAATACATGTTACCTTCCATAGACTGCTATCTTCATAGTTTAACGTCATAATTACACGTGGGATCTTCAAAGTATAACATCTTCATTGCAACACATGTAATCTTAAAAATATATCTTTTTTCATTCAAAAACCTTCAAAGTTTACCTTCTTCACTTCACACTGTACCATCAAAGTTTATCTTCTTTATTACACAAGGTATTGTCAAAGCTTAACTTCTACAGCACATGGTATCTTAAATGTTTAGCGTATTCATTGCACCTGGTAATTTCAAAGTTTAGCGTTGACTCATTAAAGTTTAACTTCTTCATTTCGCATTCCATCTTAACAGTTTAATATGTTCATTGTGCTTACTTTCTTTTCAAAGTTTAATTTGTTAAAAACGCAAGATATCGCCACAGTTGATCTTCTTCGTTACACGTGGTATTTTTAATGCATAACTTATTCATTATAAGAAGCGATATCTTAAAAGTCCCATCATCATCAAGTGCCATGACAGCGGGCGTAAATGTTCATGGCTCTCCACAGATCTCGGTCTCTGGTTTTCTGGATCATCTCTGCTGATGATATTCCTCCACGCCACCGTTTCAATCCATCCAGCATCATTTCTCTTGGTCTGCCTCTCTCTCTCTCTCTCTCTCTCTCTCTCTCTCTCTCTCTCTCTCTCTCTCTCTCTCTCTCTCTCTCTCTCTCTTCCAGTTGTCACGATGTTCTCTTGCCTCTCTCCTCACCACATGACCAATGAAAGCTAAGGGATCTTTCTTGTTGTTGTATGTAATGTTCTAGTTTCATTAGCCTCTTTCAGGCTGTCGTTGTTAGTTACTTTGGCAGTCCAAGGAATTCGCGACATTCGTCTTAGGAACCACAGCTCTGTTGCTTCCAAATTCTTCTTAATTTGTTCATTTACATTCCAAGATTCACATCCATACAGCAAAACAGGTTCTATATAGCATGTTAGCACTCTCTTTCTTACATTCAATGATAGTAATTTATTGCATTGAATACTCCGCATTTTCCAAAATGCAGCCTTGGCTTGCCCTATTCTGCTCTTAATCTCTGTTGTGCATCTTCCATCTGATGTTATAAATACCCCCAGGTATTTAAAACTATCCACCTGGTTAATATTTTTCCTTTCTATTTCTATTTCACATTTTGGTGTCACCTTTTTCTTTTATATCACCATTGTTACTGTTTTCTTGATATTCAAGAAGAGTCCTTTCAATGCACTCTCTGTTACTACAATATCCAACAATTGTTGTTGATCTGTAGCATTATACGCAATCAATAATGTGTCATCTACATAGCGTATATTGTTTATATTAAACCTCCGATTAGTATTCCTGTCTTCTCTTTGATCTCTCTCATTATTACTTCGCTATATAGGGAGAAGAGCCGACTTCGTGGCTTTGAGGTTATGACTTTTCTCCGTAATCTCGTATACTCTCGTCGGTAACGTGATGACGGTGAGAATCAGCAGTGGTTCGAATCGCATCGGTAACTTACGGGGTATGTGAGCCGGCCGCTCAGAAAGCAATGGCAAACTTCTGAGCGTAATCTTGCCAAGAAATCAACATACAGCTGAAAGATGCTGGTGTTGACAGCGATGTCCTGTAAAAGGATATGCAAAAAAAAAAAAAAAAAAATAGAGGGAGAAGAGATCCGATGACAGGACACATCTCTGTCGTACTCCAAGCTTTATTTATTTATAATTGCCGTCCTTATTTCCCATTTTAATTGCTGCTACTTGGTTCTCTTAAAGTCGAACTTCTTTTATTTCCAAAGTTTAACATTATAAGTAGCATTTTCAAAATTCATCTAGTTCATTACTATACATGTCATCTTAAAAGTTCTTAATTCCTTCATGCACACGATATTTTCAAAGGTTTTCTTCATTACAAATGGTATCTCTTTCAATAGACATGCCATCTTCAAAGTTTAATTTGTCTATTATACATCTTCAAAGTTTAATTTGTCTATTATACATCTTCAAAGTGTAACGTCTGAATCAATGCACACTGTGGCTTCAAAGATGACCTAATTCAATAGTTCAGGTTAGCTCGGTAGAATGGATAAGAGCGTTCGCTCTCAAACTTCCAGTGTGCTGATGCCAAGGTAGCGGGTTCAACACCTACACCGGTCAGCTGAATTAAAATTTTGACTTCTTGTCCTTCACTTGGGGACGTAAATTACAAGTACCTCAGAAGTCGGAGTGGGTTATCCTGTTAGCGAAGGACACTGGTAACAGAGAATGCTAATCCACACGCAAACATCCCACTCCACCAGAAGTAGTAGCACGTGTTTGGACTATGCTTGAGCTCAAAACGGGCAAACGCTAACCAAAATGCATACACATTGTATCTTCAAATTCAAATGCTTCATTATTACACATGCTGTCTTCAAATTAAAATGCTTGATTATTACACACGTTGTCTTCAAATTAAAATGCTTGATTATTACAAACGCTGTCTTCAAATTAAAATGCTTCATTATTACATACGTTGTCTTCAAATTAAAATGTTTCATAGTGCTTCCACATTGACGTGGATAGGCCTTAGGTTTATACCAGAATACGATCAGCGTTGCCAGTAGTGGATTGTGCTCAATATATAAATGCTACATTATTACAAATGCTATCTTCAAAATTCAAATACTTCATTTTTACACACGCTATCTTCAAAATTCAAATACTTCATTATTACACACGCTATCTTCAAAATAACGGGAGATTTCGTGCAGTTGCTAGGGAGCTACACTGATGTCATGAGTACGAAGGGACGAGGGTTCGATACCAGCGTTCGTCGTCCGCAAGAGTGAGGACTGAGCTGGCTTGTTCCACCAGCATTCTAGCACATTACAGATCCATTACAGATTCCTGGTTCGGGGCGTAACAGATGTAATGCCAAACAAAGGTAAGTTTGAACCAAACAAAAATGGATGGCGGAAAATTGGAAGCAGGGGTGCATCACACTGACTTAAGTTGTTAATATGGTGGCAGGTATGTTATATATCAAATTAAATGGGGTTGCATGGGGGAAACTACTGTAATAATAGTTTAACTATAGTTTGATTGTTAAGCCCATATCAGTTACGGGAAGTGTAAAAAAGACTTTTTATCACCCAATGACAGTTACGGGAAGTTTGAATAAGACGATTTATCATCCCGCTTAATTAGTTAATCTTCAAGATGCTGCCAAGCAAATGGATTATATGCAACGGCTGGAAGCTGCGCCTGTTATTTAACTACTGTATTGTGGGTACGTCTCGCAGATAATGTCTTAATGTTCTAAGTAATCTAAACTATTTACTGTTGTTAGTTTTAAACTATTTACCTGATGTGTTGCTTGTTTGAAAGTTTAAACTATTTACCTTATGTAGTTTTGCTTGTTTGTGAGTTTAAACTATTTACCTCATGTAGTTTTGCTTGTAAGTTTAAACTATTTACCTTATGTAGTTTTGCTTGCTTGTGAGTTTAAACTATTTACCTCATGTAGTTTTGCTTGTAAGTATAAACTATTTACCTGATGTAGTTTTGCTTGTTTGTGAGTTTAAACTATTTACCTCATATAGTTTTGCTTGTAAGTTTAAACTATTTACCTTATCTAGTTTTGCTTGTAAGTTTAAACTATTGACCCTATGAAGGTTTGCACGAAAGTTTAAACAAAACCTGAAAAGGATTTCAAAATGGCAAAGGACAAATACAAGGATTTCACCAACTGTAAATCAAATATTATCAAGTGAGGTGCCCAGTTCTCTTCCTCTTCATCTCTCCAGCCCCAAACAGAAAAAATACGGCAATAATGCCATAACCGCGCCAGTCGATGCGAATCTATGGCCATTCTATTAATTCGGTCACATAGCCACTAAAGTTAAACGCTATAGTTGCAGTATTTTTTGTTGTTGTTGCGTATCCCTTACGGGACGTTGCAGTCAACACCAGCATTTTTCAGCTGCTGTTGATGTACTAGGCAAGTGTTACGTTCAGTAGTTTGCCATTGCTTTCTGAACGACCGGCTCCCATACCAGCACGTTATAACACAACGCGACACGGTCTGCTGCACAAATCGGTCGTAGCTGAGCTTCGAACGCCTGGTACCCGGCTCACGAACCGCGTTCGCAAGCCTTTAGCCACGGAGCCGGCAGTTGCAGTATAGAAACACATATTTTCGGACTACTTTGCATGACTTTGTGATCAGCCTCAGTTTGATTTTATGGGCAAGTTTACGTTCCGTAGATTGCCATAGCTTTCTACAAGATAAATCAAGGCTTACGTCCATCGCATACAGTACATTTTAAAAACTATTGAGCTAGGTTAAATAATTTCCATGCCAAGTTTAACATAAACATCTCGAACAGGTCTCGATTTCGATTATACCTTTACCCCTACGCTATTCAACCTCAAAGAGAAGTTATATCAGGACTCCACCCTGGCTCAGATTAATAATCATGTGACTGAGTCAGCCACAAATAGCTGCTGCCCACGGTTTTACCCTTATAAGATATTCATTTGAAGGTGACTGTTGTCCAAACAGGATCAGGTAGAATACCATTATACAGATGCGAACAAGTGGATTCCTACGCACAGCCAGTTAGATACCCTTGTACAAATTGGCCGTGTTTCTAAGCACAGGTGTTTCTACAGCCATGCGATCTAGGGGAAGATGGGTTCGAATCGTGCAAGTAGAGTATTCTCTAATATCTATTTCGT
The DNA here is from genome assembly GCA_963921405.1 of Cepaea hortensis. Classification (NCBI taxonomy): domain Eukaryota; kingdom Metazoa; phylum Mollusca; class Gastropoda; order Stylommatophora; family Helicidae; genus Cepaea; species Cepaea hortensis. The sequence continues at coordinate 126,527,830 of OY992880.1, read as the reverse complement.
TTCTATATTTCTATTAAAGTATTTCTCATGCTATATGAATTGTCATACGGAGTTTCCAATGGTTTATACAAATATCGCATTAGTATATATAACATTGTACTCTCTCAATATACATCCATCCATCATGTGCCATGCCGGTAAGCGTGGGCGGTCATGTTCTGTCATCTCACTCGATCACCAGAGTCGTGGATCAGCTCCGTGTTTCTGTCTCGACCATGCCACAAGGTCAAGCCATCCAGGTACTTGCTTCTAGGTCTTCCCCTTGGTCTGTTCCCCTCAATCTTACCAGTTGTCACCAAGTTCTCCAAATCATTTCTTCTCATAACATGCCCAAAAAATTGTGACTGTCTACGTTTAATGTCTCTAATCAGTTTACGGTTTTCATTTGTTTCTTGAAGGACTTGTTCATTGGTCTTTCTGGCTGTCCATGGTATTCTTTGCATTTTCCTCAGAAACCACATTTCTACAGCCATCAGATGTTTTTCAGCCTGACTGCTCATTGTCCAAGCTTCACATCCATATAAAAGTACAGGTTCTATGTAGCACCTCAACACTCTTTTTCTCGTTTCAATTGACATCTTTTTATTGGTCAGTTTGTTTTACATCTTGCTAAAAGCTACTTTTGCCATCGCGATTCTTGTTCTAATTTCTTCAAGGCATCTCCCATCAGATGTTATTACTGTTTCACAATATAGGGTAAACAATTAACCGGATTTGGAATTTAGACGACAGGAACCGTGTCCTATCACCTCAGAATGTAAAGCACGTGCAACAACTTGGAATCACCCACTGAACGTGTTGCATTTACCTTCATAATATATAAATAACCTAAATCGTTCAACATGCACCACTTAAGCTGTCATGGGCGCACCCCCATCCCCCAGCGTGTATTCCCTCACCGGTTGGCTTAGCCAATCACCGAGCTTCTGGCTTTTTTTTACCTTCAGTCAATTGACCCTCTTAACCACACATCCGGTTAATACCACCCACGGATAGCCGCTCTAGCAAGGAAGATAAGTAACCTTAATATTTTCATGTAGTGTCTTTCGTATATTTGTTTGTCTGTTCGTGTTTGTTTGTTCTGTGCTGGCGAAGGCTTTGGCCGTAACATCCATTTTGTTTCTTGTAATCGTGCACTAGTAAAGCTCACAATCTACTTCTCGTTTTTTGATGACTAATTCATCATTTAAGCGTAAGATGAATTCAAACAGGATTAGGGTGACGTAATCATGTCTCGTAACAACCTTCTGGAAAAATTCTCGGTCCCGCGTCCGATACACCAATCTGGATAGCATCTGCCACATCCTGCACCCATCTTCTCTCTTGTCTACCTTCCTCTTCCTCTCTTGCCGGGAATATGCACCTCCGTCATTGTTTTCTCCAAACTTTCATGACGTTTCAAGTGACAAAAAATATTTCAATTTTCTTTGTTTTATCGTCTTTAGTAGCCAACTTTCTTCAGTATTCAAATTTTGTCCTATGGATGCATTTGTTCTTTTCTGTATCCAAGATATTCTTAGAAATCGTCTTTACCATTTATATTCAAAGACATTTATGCGCTGTTCAGCTTGTTTAGTAAGTGTCCAGGTCTCACAGGCGTATGTTGCAATGAGAAAGCTAATTGCTCTTAAACATCAAATTTTTGTAGGTATATATATATATATATATATATATATATATCCCCATAGCGTAGGGTATAGCGAGTGCAGTTTAATTATTCCTCGTCATACCAAGTCGAGAGTTCGAAATCGGTTTCGGGTGATTTGGAAGCAGATTGTTTTGCGTTGATTTCTATCCTATGAGGCGTCACCTTTCAGAAAGCAATAGCAAACTACTGAATAAACATTGCCTAATAAATAAAATAAAAACAGCCAATAAATACTGGGATTTATTGGAACGTTTTGTATATATATATATATATATATATATATATATATATATATATATATATATATATATATATATATATATATATATATATATATATATATATATATATATATGACCGGCACCTTGTCGTCTTGACAGGAGATAGTTTGTCAAATGGAGTTATAACTCTCCATAACACAACGCCTGGGATGAATTTAGAGACCATGTGTTGCCCATGCAGCATGATCTCTATCTCGGCTTGTCTTGTTTACTCCAGAGGAAAGGTGGCACCAATATGACTGGAACAAGACAAGCTGCATAAGTTGCCGGATCAGCAAAGCAATGCTCTAACTGTCCGCCTGTAGGAGCTTCCACCCTAGACCATTTGCCAACCAAGGTTTAGGGCCTGGTCTGCCCTATAACGACATTAAGTCTTTAGGTTTCATTTCCTCGCACTAGGGTAGGGCGTTTACCCTCCCAAATGCACTCCTCCGATCGAAGCCGTTAATACAATGTGGGGTGTCGGGGTTGGTGAGTGCCGCCCAACATTTGGTGCTTACAGAAAGCAGGTAGTATCGTCTACTGTCATACGATACCTCAGTCATATCTGACTAAGACCTGACACCGATATATATATATATATATCTTGAAGTAAATATATAAATATGTAAAAAGTTTTTTTCCCACACCTTAAAGAAGTGTTGAGGAAATAGTACTAGCCCCATAACTTCAGAGACTAACTGACACTTGATGTCTGATGTGGCCAATAACACGCCGGATGCCTTTACTTCCCACGACATTTCCAGTTTTAGACTGCGCGGACCTAGGAATCCCAGATCAAGTAAAAGAAAATCTCCGTATAGTGGGGAATTCGAACACGTTACTGCTAAACCGGCAGGGTAGCGCCCTATCTACTGCACCACTTTTTAGATAACACATGATAAAATAATACCACGTAATAGAAATCACAATATTGACTTATACTGACGATTATCTTGTTATCAATAACATAAAACAATAACGTGAAATCACGCCGGCGTTAACACTCTCTGACACAACCACACGGCACATTGATATCAAACAGTAAAACATGTGATAACTAAACCAAATTACTACCTACGGCCTAAAACGGCTCACTGTGAAAAATACGAGACGCCAAATAGTTCGAAGGGATCTTCCAGCGGACGCACGAGAAAAAACAAAGTCACTAGCCGAAGAGTTCCAAGACTCGAGGAATGGTCGAGAGGCTGTGCCAGGAGGGAGCCGGTCGGAGCAGACGATCATGAATTTTCATGTCGGGAAGGCGAGCATGACAGATGAGGGCGTAGAGCGAGGGCAAACTTGTTAGTAAGACAAGAAAATGAGGAGGAACGGTAAGCGAGCTATTGCGATTGGGTTGGTTGGGGAGGTAGTGTGGAAACCAGTGCAATTGAGATGAAGGAAACGCTGCGTAAGAAGTGTGGGGGGAGGGGGGGGGGGGGGGAGAGATAGAAGAAGAGGCTATTAACAGTTAGGTTAACACAAAATAAAAGCAATAATAAAAACGAACAGGAAACAGAAATGAAGTAGAAGAAATAGGTTGTGTGTGTTGTTACTCCGCGTTGTACTGAGCAATTATTTGTACATATTCGTGTGGTAGGCTGTTCTTAACTCATGCAGTCTCAGCCAAGTGTTCAATTAACACACTTTTGTCATCATCATCATCATCATCATCATCATCATCATCATCATCATCATCATCATCATCATCATCATAATCATCATCATCATCATCATCATCATGGGCGAAGATGTTGCTCCACATCTGGCAATTGCTCCACATCCAGCAATCTCTTCCCTTGTGCTGATATTTTCTTATGTAATTCAACTTCTTTCTTTCGCCTGAAACTGACTATACAGCTACAATGTTGTACCTTTTATAAACTCCACAGTCTTTGTTTAGTTGACTCACTGGCCCAGAATCTGTATATCCAACTGTTGTTTCTCCATGCCAGAAGTTTTCACCATGTAATTATAACGGCTGTAAATAATCTTCTCTCACTGTCTTTTCCTATCTCTTTTTCCAGAATCTGTTCCAGTTGTTACAGTTAGTTCCAGAAGCCGGGAGAGGGCGGCAGGTAGCAGACTTACCTACTGGCCTGTTGGTCATAGTCATGTGCTCGAATTACCTCCCAGACTGGGATTGTATCAGTGACATTGGCTTCAAGGTCGACTCAGCATAAACAGGGTTGAAGGAATTCCCCGTGAACTCAAGTCGTGATATTAACCTTTCACCCTTCGAAAAACTGTTATTTAACTGTCACTGTCATTTACTGCCAATATAGTACCTTGCGGTGTATGGCAGGGGGGTTTTTAGCCTGGGGAATTAAGGCCGCCTGGGAGGTGCAGTTGCCGCGAACTGTGCAGGTTAGTTTTCTTTTTGCCCCCGACAGAAGAAAAAAAAAAAAAAAACTCTACACCTAAACGAGGATTCGAACCCGGGTCTCCCGACGTAGAATCCGGCATTCTAGCTACTCGGCCAGCCACTCCTCGAGTACTCCTTCGAGTACCAAGTGGCCTAAAATTATGTGGTCTGCACCATATACCCGATAAGCTAATGATGTGAGAAGAGGCCCTTTAACCTTTTCCTTGATGTCGAAACTTTTCTCTGCGTGTAGTCGGGAGTGCAAATCTGTAGGCTTGAATGTGAGATAAGGAGACACACAGAATGTGGAAGAAGTCTACATAGACATTCAAGTAGAAAAATAATGAAGAATAAAACATACACGAGAAATATTATCATGGGGAATACACAAGCAAAACAGATACACTCACTGCTTGAGGGTATGCTGAGGGTATGTTGAGGGTATGTTGAGGGTATGTTGAGGGTATGTTGAGGGTATGTTGAGGGTATGGCGGTTCTATTGCCAAGTAGAAGAGACAAAGGCACAGTGTTACTCTCTTGTTTAAAAAAAAATAAGGCTAATGGGTGAGTGAGATATATATATATATATATATATATAGAGAGAGAGAGAGAGAAAGAGAGAGGGATGGGGAGGAGAGAGAGAAGGGTAGAGAAAAATAATATGAGAGAGGCAAGAGAGAAAATGTACAAGAGAGAGAGAGAGAGAGAGAGAGAGAGAGAGAGCGAGAGAGAGAGAGAGAGGGGGGAAGGGGAGTGATAGATGGTAGAGGGGTAGGAGAGAGCAAATGAGAGATGAGGAAAGAGGTGACAGAGTGCGGATAAAGAGGGTAAGAAAAAGAAGAGAAAGAGAGAGCGTGAGATGGTGATAGAGAGAGACACAGAAAGAAAGAGAGAGATAGATAGAGAGAAAGAGAGGGAGAGAGGGGGAGAGAGAGAAAGAGAGAGAGAGAGAGAGAGAGAGAGAGAGAGAGAGAGAGAGAGCAATGATTGCTCACGGGTAGGTGATATGGCAAACATCTCTCCTCTATATAATATTAATATTTACAAGCCATACATTTAATAGGGAGTCGAGATGTTGAAGTGGCTAGACGATTGTCTGCCTGCACACTTGTCGTGGGTTCGAATCCGTATTCAGTCGAATGTTTTGTTTTTTTAAATTGACCTGGGATCCCCCAGTCTATCCAGTCTAAAATGGGTGCAAGGAAATATCTTGGAGGGTTAAGGCGGCCGCCGAGATCATGTCTACATCTCCTCTGTTCTGCCCATTGGTCTATAAATTATTGGATGATCACCATATATCCATTACGACGTAATGTGTGTAAACTGGTCTTTGACTTACTTGACTTTACGCTAACAACGGGAGCCGTGGTAGCGCAGTAGCTGACACGCTCGCCTCCCGGCAACGTCACTTAAGGTTCAATAACGTTGGCGAGTAACCAGACAAGATGCAAGAAAGACTGCAACGGGAACATTCCCCTGGCCGACAGAAAATGACAGATCCTGAAGAAGACAAGACATGAGGATCAAGAGGGAGGCGTGGTGGAGTCAAATGAGCTTACGGTCTGATCGTTCTTAGCTCCCAACTTGGCCAGGGTGTCATCCGCGCATCCATTTCATCATCCGCCGATCCACTCCCCGTACAGAACCTCTCCGCCGTTGTTCGCGGCACCGTTCATTTCTGGAACTCTCTCGGGTTGTTAGGTTAAGTGAAGGGGGGAGTGTGTGACGAAGGGAACTGGGATGAAATATGAAAGAGGGACGTCATGTCACAGCAGTCGTGGTCGCTGAGATGAGAAATGACATAGAAATTTATATTTTCTGTAAGAAATATGACACGGCCCTCATAAATCAAAATGGCGGTGCATTCTGACGACTTTAATTCCTCCTGTCTCCCACCCGCGAGAAGGACAATTAACAACGAGCATCGTTGTTCTCCTGTCTTGTAAAGCTGCGACACTCTCTCTCCATCTTAACGTCTTGTTGTTGCTGATCATCATCATCATCATCATCATCATCATCATCATCATCATCATCATCATCATCATCATCATCAATCATCATCATCATCATCATCATCATCATCATCATCATCATCATCATCATCATCATCATCATCATCATCATCATCATCATCATCATCATCATCATCATCATCACCATCACCATCATCACCATCATCATCATCATCATTTTCCCCCACCTCCACTGGAGATCAGCATAGCCAAATGGATGAAAGCGCTAGCTCTAAAACATCCGTTGTGCTGATGGCGAGGCATCGGATTCAACCCCTACACCGGTCAGTTGGACTAAAATTTTAACTTTTCGTCCTTGACTTGGGACGTAAATTACAAGTACCTCAGAAGTCGGAGAGGGTTAGACTGATGGCTAGGGACACCGGTAATAAGGAAAAGTATCCCACATAGAAAAATAGGTCAAAAAGTGGACTACGGTTGTGTTAAAGGTGAGCTAACAGAAGCAACATCGTCTTCCATTATTGTTGTCGAACGCCGTAGAGAGATGACGCTCAAGAGCAAGTTTAGTTTTTTTTTTTAATTCGCATATTCTTTACAGGACATCGCTGTCAACACCAGCATCTTTCAGCTGGTTGTTGATTTCTTTACAAGATTACGCTCAGTAGTTTGCCATAGCTTTCTGAGCGACCGGCTCACATACCCCTAAGCTACCAATACAGCGAGAACCGCTACAGATTCTCGCGCAGGTTACGTTATTCACGTGGATATAAGGCATTACGGAGAAAGACGTTATCGCCTAGGCCAGAGATACCGGCCTGATGAGTAGTACTGGACAATTTCATTCCGTGTGATTATACAATGTCTTTGATGTCGTCAATCCATTGTCTTCTCGGGCGTCCTCTTGCTCTCATAGCAGATCGCCTTTGATGTATCGCCAGTGCTGGTGGTTGATGGTGTTGCATTCTAACGAGATGGTCGAGCCATTTGATCTTCTGCCTTTCAATATATGTGGCACTGTCTGTTTGTAGTTATTGTTAAAACAGACACATGGACTCTGTTGTTTTATGCAACTGTGAAGTTCAGCACACGTCTTGCATGTATTACCGTTTCTCAGGTGTGAGACGAGAATGGGACGTTACAATGCAGTTCCATTTGAGACGGTACATTTGTGCCGAGTTGGCTATTTCTTCATCGCAGTTGCTGTATCTGAACAATGGCCATGACAATAAAAGCCTAACAACATATACCAAGAGCGTGTACAGAGATCCTTATAAATGCAATCTTGTGAAATGTGTGACACTCTTTGGAGACGCTGTTTTCTTTACACGAGAGATGGCAATAGCACGGTCTGAGACCAGTGTGGGGTCCTTATTTATGAATGGATGTCAGTCTTTATGATGAACCACACATTAAAAAAAATGATGGATGGGAACAAGTTTCGTAAGATACATTTTCAGACATCTTAATTTGTCGTCACTACATACAAGTACTATAAATTATGTCTGTTAGATTCTACCATTCATTCATTACATCCATTAACATTATAAGAGACGTCGGAAGAAAGGTCTCTACACCAGCCTGACTCCGGTAGATGCAAGCTCTACCCAGGAACTTAGCTGGCCTGAAGACCAATGTTTCGGACTCGTCGTCCCAAGGATTCACAACCAAGAAAGCAACCAGTAAACAAACCAATAAATCTACTAGCCAAGCAGTACATGAGCCAACCAACCAACCAACCAACCAACCGACAAACCAACCAACCAACAAACCAACCAACCAACCAAAGAACCACACAACCAACAAACAACCAACCAATCAAGCAACCAAGCAACCAAGCAAGCAAGCAAGCAAGCAACCAACACATAAATAAAGTAACTAACCATACAATGCACCAATCAGTAAACCTACCAAGCAACTAACACACCAGTACACGAACTAGCCAACCAACAAACCAAGCAATCAACCAACCAACCCACCAATAAACTAACTAACCAACCAATACAAAAATCAATCAATAAACCAACCAACCAACCAAACAACCAACCAACACATCAATAAGCTAACAAACAAACCAACAACCAATCAATAAACCAACCAACGAACCAACACATCAAGAAACGAACTACCCAACCAACAAACCAATCAGTCAATAAATCAACCAACCAACTAACACATCAATAAACTAGCTAACCAACCAGTAACCCAATAAATCAGTAAACCAACCAACACACCAAAAAAACGAACTAATCAACCAACAAACCAGTCAATAAATAAACCAAACAACCAACTAAACCAGCCATTAAACCACCCAATCAATCAATAAATCAACAAAACAACCAGCCAAGCAATAAACAAAACAGTTAACCAATGAACCAATTCACCAACAAATAAACCAGCCAACCAAACAATAAACAAATTAATCAACCAAATAACCATGCCCACATGTCATGCTGCAAAAACTCTGCTTCCAAATGAATGAAACATATTAAACAACTAGTGATGTCAATGACAAAAGATATAAGGGTAGGCAAGGTATAAGTTGCTAAAAGCCTTGCGTCATGCCATGCACAATTATCAGCACTTGAAGAGATGCTTGCTGTTGGTAAACTGGAGTTGTCAAGAAACACGATCACCCGCGCAAGACACTTGATGATAATGATGATTTAAAAATGTATTTTAGGGTAGTCTATCTATCAAGTTCAGAAGTGAACATCGGTCTGTAAAATGAATCAAGTGTCGTCTCCACAAAGAAGTTAAGCTACAACTGGCATTTCCAACACTTTATTTCTCGCCATTGTTGTACACTGAGAGACTGTTGTTCCTTCAACTCTTGGTAGGTATTATTTTCGTATCGGTTTCTGCCACTTGCTATCTGTCTTCGATTTTTCCCTCCACAATGATTGTAAAGCTATCTCGTATCTTTAGATGCGGCCACAATATTTGACGGGCCCACTTGTAGTTAGTTCTACCAGCAGTCCTGTTTATCCAGCTTGCCTGTTTTTCCAGCTTGACTGTTTTTCAAGCTTGCCTGTGTTTCCAGTTTTCCTGATTTTCCAATTTGCCTAATATTCAGCTTGCCTTTCTTCCAGGTTGCCAGTTTTTCCAGGTTGTTTGTTTTCGTTGTCATGAAGTACGACCTGTTCTTATATATATATATATATATATATATATATATATATATATATATATATATATATATATATATATATATATATATGCACACATACATTTTAAGACCTTAATTCGATGTTATAATAGCACGCTGAATATCAACGAGTGTTCACAATATAATGTTAAGTACATACTCGTACAATTGACTTCTGAACTTCGGGTCATATTTCTGATGCACAAAAGCAAGCCTCTTTGATTCTCGTGTGCCCTTTAGAAACTGTGCCCTTTCCCTCATATTTGCTTGCCTCTCCAGCACTATCTCTTTCTGATCTTCAATTATTGGCGAAGCATGATTTTCAAGGCATCTGTAAAGAAGTTAGTTTTGCATTTACTTAGCCACACGGCATAATCGAGACAAAAAGACAGAACTGATCCACGACTCTGGTGATCGCATGAGATGGCGAAACATAACCGCCAACTCTTATTGGTATGGCACACGACGATGATTACATACAATATTTGAGAAAGACAAGGCAAACTACCACATTATGCGTCCCAAGAAACTTAAAATGACAGCCCAATTTCGCAGTCACTAAAGAAGAACATGTGAGCGTTTGAACTTAAATGTTTTTTAAACAGATTTTTAGCAATCATGAACCTAGAGACCTTAAAACTCATAAAATTGTTTGACAATCAATGCAAGGCTTCCTGCTGCCAAATTACCCACTGCTGTGATTGAAACGCGGTATGCGGGATTACGAAATGCGTCCGAAACTCCTTCGCCATAGAGCCGGTAGAGATATAAATAGAGGACAGACACATAAATTGGTCTATAAAAATATGGGCTTAACATTATATGTCTAATGCGCCATCAGCTGTGTGAAGGGGTCTTTTGTCGTTCCTACAGATTCTGCGATAGCGAATAGGACCTTATGGCTTCTCTGATACGGGCAAAAAATTAGTAGGACCTGGGTGGCTCGTGCACACTGAAATTCTTCTTACAGCTGAGAATCATAAAGAGTAGGCTGTAAGGACCAAGCTCTGGCAAATAATAAACTTAGGAAATCAATAATAGTCATAACATGTTTTGTCCAGATAATATTTCAGAAGAAGGAAAGCAATCAACAAAAGAATATTCATGGCTTTTGTGATTCTAGTGTAAGCATATCTGGATCGACACCGGTCGGATAGAGTTCGGAAACTATGTAAGAATCGTCTTTTCCGATGTGTGGCAAGAGATTGATGCTTAGTTATCCGTGATCATTGAAGCGTACAAACTAAATCAAAATTATCTGAATAACAAGAAGGATAAAAACGAATACAGCGGAGGCAATGGGAAAAATGCACAGAAAATACATTCTTTATTTTCAATGAGTTTCCATAATTTATATCTCCCATAACAGAATATCTTGTTTTATAGCGGTTGTGTGTTTCGAAAGTATGCTTCTGAAATCTGTTGTGAAGGAATGGCGGATAATCATCAAGAAATATTAACACAAGCATTATTAAATTACCAGCTCACAGAGTATTGCATTTTTTACGTTTCTAGATAAGCTGTAACCATGACAACAACGAAAGAAATTATTAACATGGCGGAGTTGAGTGCAGCGACCAGGAATTGTTGCGTCACTGACGCCAGTTTTTGAATGGTTACATTGCTTTAACAAATGAGAAATACGCGCGGAGATGTAGTTAAAATAATCCTCAACAATACAACACGCTGACAAAAGACAGCATAACGAAGCAATCACGGGGAAGCAGGGATTTTCTCGAAACAACACCAGTAGAAACAGAAAAACGGCCGACAGCGTCGCCATTTTATTTATGGCCCAATTTCCTGTCTTCCGGTGACGTCACAAAGAGGAGTTAACTCTGACTTGCAGAGCCACTAACAAATTGAGTCCCCTGCGATATAAAACAAAGTTAACAAGGCCATGAATAAAAGAAGAGTGTCTGGTTAACAGCAATTGTAATGGAATCTCGGCAGCAATTGAACAATGTTTTGCTGTTTCTCCATAACTCTTTTCTTATTTTTGTCACTCGTTCAACTTTCCATGATGCTTTCTCTCACTTTTCCTCCCTCAGCGTATATTGCACTTCATAACTAAATCATTCAGTAAATAATAATCTTGATGAAACATATAGATTGTCGTTCCGAGCACAACTTTTCTGTAAAGACTCGGGTATTTGTTCAGTCTAGTTACTATATTTGCTGTAACAATATCCTGACCTTGAGATATTACATACTACTAATAATATTGTATAGTGTCACCAGACTCAGTGAAGGATAATAAATCGCCAAATATGACTTCCCTTTGGACAGAAGGACGCTGTATCGCTATGCTAGGGTCAGCGTGTTATTTGGTTTGTCTCGTGATATCTACCGCAATTTCAATGCTCAGTGAACGGACATTTGCATGATCATACTTGTTCAATTGATTGTGTGCCATGTTTAGTCCAAAGTTAGGTTTTATTTGGCACTAAATCAGTTAATCATGAAATAGCAAGATATAAAACAAGATGATGACATTACAATTTAGTTTCTTGGTAGAATGCTGGGAATTTCCGGTGGACTGCTAAAGTCGAAAATATAACTAAAGTCGAGAGGGTCGACTGTACTTCACTGGGTTCTAAACCACATGTCCCGGTCTCTCTCCGCAGAATGGCAAGCTGTCTGTAGAGAGCATCGCACAAAGCACGAACTCCGTAGCTCCATTCATGACACCCCGTCCATTCCCCCACAGGAGTCTCCGAAAATAATGCACTTCTGGTCTGAACGCCGCAATCATGGGAACGAACCCACGGCCTCCAGAGCACCAGGCGGGTGGTTTAATTACTTCTCCAATAAGAAAAGCAATAACAAAAGTTATTACAACCATAACTGACATGTGGTAGCTGTGGTAAAGTTGTCAGAATGCAAGGCAAAATAGGATTAGTATGTAGTATAGTAGGTCCGTTTGTATAGATCACAGTCACACAAAACGGACGACGTAGCGGTGACAAACCTTCATCAGTAAACAAAAATAAGACTAAACACCTTCCCACAAAGGAATACCCATGAAGCGTGTAATAATGGTCTATGCACATTTGCGTCTTGTTCAGCGTTATAGAGTTCTTGCATTGAAATTCCCCTTCTATGAAGAAGAAGACAAAGAAGACGAAGATGAAAGCGAAGGCGAAGCAGCAGCAGCAGCAGCAGCAGTAGTAGTAGTAGCAGCACACAAAGAAGAAGAAGAAGAAGAAGAAGAAGAAGAAGAAGAAGAAGAAGAAGAAGAAGAAGAAGAAGAAGAAGAAGAAGAAGAAGAAGAAGAAGAAGAAGCAGAAGAAGAAGAAGAAGAAGAAGAAGAAGAAGAAGAAGAAGAAGAAGAAGAAGAAGAAGAAGAAGAAGAAGAAGAAGAAGAAGAAGAAGAAGAAGAAGAAGAAGAAGAAGAAGAAGAAGAAGAAGAAGAAGAAGAAGAAGAAGAAGAAGAAGAAGAAGAATTTGAAAGCTTCAAGAACTGCACGGAGGCTGAATTCTTAATGATAATGAACTGACCTGGGGTTATTACGAAATTACAGTAGATGAACGTACAGGCACCCCATTCGCCCTTTCCCAAACTGAGGCAAGATGGGCCCAGCGGTATAAGACAGAGAAAATGTGTTACATGAGAAACCTTTGCTGACCCACAATGCAGCCTTTACCATAGAAACGTCATTAACAAGCCGGCTTGGGAGACTGCGCCGCTTCCGGTACCTGGACAGACATGGATTTGTGAGTGTTACGCTGATGGAGGAGGTCGACCTTGGAGCGTGTGGTCTATGGGTAGAAGTGGGTCATCGCACTGACATGTTCCACACTTGTTTACATTCCATAAAGTGAGTTGATTTGCATTGTGAGTGGAGATTATGTCTGGCCTGGAAATGTTCGCTGTAGCGAGTTGGGACGTCATTCGAGGTGATAAATGATCGATGGGAGGGAGGGAGAGAGAGAGAGAGAGAGAGAGAGAGAGAGAGAGAGAGAGAGAGAGTGTGAGAGAGAGAGAGAGAGAGAGAGAGACAGACAGACAGAGAGATAGAGAGAGTGAACGGGCAAATTGGAAGAGAGGAAGCAAGTAGAGTGAGGAACAGAGATGCAGTCATAGAGAGAGAGAGAGAGAGAGAGAGAGAGAGAGAGAGAGAGAGAGAGAGAGAGAGAAGTAGAGAGACATCGAGGGAGAAATTGGAAAGAGAAAACGAGAAGAGATAGGAACAGAGATACAATCAATGCGAGAGAGAGAGAGAGAGAGAGAGAGAGAGAGAGAGAGAGAGAGAGAGAGAGAAATTGGGAGAAAGGAGTGTGAGGGTCAGAGAGAGAGAGAGAGAGAGAGAGAGAGAGAGAAAGAGAAAGCGAGGGATAAATAGATACAGAACTAGAGATAGATAAATAGAGAGCGAGAGAGTGAGATGTGAGGAACAGATAGCTGAAGTGAAACGTATATTGTCTGTCAGTCCTTCATTCCGTCTGTTCGCCTGTCTGTTTGTCTGCCTGTTTATTCACCTATCTATCTATCCCCACAACATCCCGCCCTACCGTCAACCCAAAGATTCTTCTATCCCTCCGACTTCGCCACCTCTCCCTATCTCCAACCGTCCACTCTCCAACTCCCCTCACGAAAATGACCTTGTTTGGAGCCGATCTCCACGAAACCGCCAGAGACCCCAGCGGACAACCCCGAAATGCCAAAGACAATTTACCGAGCCACTAGAGCGAGCCCACTGATGTGTCATCTAGGGCTATAGTGATCGGCAGCATTCCAGGCATCCACTCCTCCGCCACATCCCAACTTACGCTCCTGTCTTCATTTCACCTCGACCAGTCTCTAGCCTGGCCCAGGCTGGAGCTAATTGAATGAAATCAAGCCAATTTGCCCGCTATTGATTTCATCGGAATGGCTGGGCGCTGGAGAAACACGGAGCACTCATTTTTCAGAAGTTGTTTCTCTAAAGACAAAACAAGTCGGACATCGAAAAATGTTGAGGTCGAAGATAGGACGTTCTGAAGCTTCTAGACAGAGCATGGTTTACAGGACTTTGCAATTAATCCCAGGATTTATTGGCAGTTTGTGATTTACCAGGCAAGATTAGTTCAGTAGTTTGCCATTGCTTTCTGAACGGTCGACGTCTCACATTATGGAAATCAACGCAAAGCCATCTGCTCCAAAATCGTCTGCGGCTGATTTAGAACATTCAACACGTGACGGGCAATTGAGAAACTGTGCGTCTTACTACCCCCTAAACCACAGTCGTTAGTTAGAAAGCGTATTAGCAGGCTTCTCCGTGCCCTCACCCCACTCAGTTTCATACTTCTCCGCCTCCTCGTACTGCTGCTACTACAACAATGACAACAACAACAACAACAACAGCTACTACTACTACTACTACTACTACTCATCATTGGCACCTTGCCGTCTTGACAGACGATAATTTGTGCTTTAAAAAGGCATAATAACTTTTACCTATGGCGGTAGGGCATGTGACTGATATGGCCAATTTGCGCTGTAAATGTCCGTTCACAGTGGGTGCATGTGAACATGTGGTCATTTCCACCATCATTCACCATCTTACGTCTCATACGCTCGGTGTGTGACTTATCTGCAATAATTTTCTCCTTTGTCTGTATTAAATTTCTGATGTTTGCCCTCCATGCAACACGTTCAGCGGCGACTTGTTCCCAATGTGCATTATCAATGCCTGTATCAATCATGTCCCGCTTACACACATCTTTGTATCGTAGTAGAGGCCGACCCTGAGATCTCTTCTTTTTTTTTTTTTTTTTTTTTTCCGCGTTTCCATCCTGTTTCAGGATATTGCGGCCAACACCAGCATCTTTCAGCTGTATGTTGATTCCTAGGCTAGATTACGCTCATCAGCACGCCACGACTTTCTGAGCGACCGGCTCCATACTCTCATAAGTCACTTTTGCGATTCGAACCACTGCTAATTCTCGTCGCGTCACGTGACGAGAGTATTCGGGGTTAGCGGAGAAAGCTGCTAACCCCTCGGCCACGGACTGAGATCTCTTACCCATCTGTAATTCACCAAACAAGATGTCCTTTGGTATTCTACCATCATCCATCCTCCTAAGATGTCCTATCCATCTAAGTCTACGAAGACTGAGCATGGAATACACCGGCACACAACCTGATCTTTCCAATACTTCAGTATTTGTGATTTTGTCTTGCCACTTAATACCAAAAATTCTTCGCAGACACCGCATATGAAAGCTGTTTAAACGTTTCTCTTGGTGTGAATATGTTGTCCAGGTTTCGCTGCCATAAAGAAGAGTACTAAGGGCACA
>OY992880.1:126474657-126507157 GCA_963921405.1 Cepaea hortensis | reverse complement strand
CATCTGCTTCCTATTTTGTGTCATGAAATAGATCAGATCTCTCTGTAGGTGCGACCGAAGAAACCACAGATCTGTCGTAATAAGAAACAACCAATAATGGAAAACAACAAAAAGAACATATAACCGATGCTTCTTTGGAGAGAACATAAACACATACAAAGACCAAAAGAATATTTTCCATCAACAGTGAAGCATCCAAACGTTGCCTGTGTGTATCTTGCCTGTCGAAGTGAATCCTTTCTATAGTAATTTTTTTGGAAGCAGTTGAGTGGAAACGTGGAAGGATGAGAGCATCCCTGGTGAGGACACTAAAGAATGAACAGGTCAGGATAATCGGAGTTTATGCTATTGCTGAGGCTTCCCTCTGGGCCCTGGTATGGAGACTGTTGACGATGAAGTGTTTTCCTCTTCTTCTTTCGTTAGCTTGAAATGTGTATGTATCTGCAATGTTCTCTTTTATGTGAATTAACAGTCTTTTTTAGTTACTCAGTGGTCCATAGAGTTTATCTTTCACTGTTGTGTCTCTAGGCCAGAAGGTTTGCCTAGATATGTTGTAATTTGGGCAGTCTTGGAGTATGTGATCTGCTGTCTGCGACGCCAATCCACATGTGCACATGGCTGATTCACCAGTCTTGAATTTTGTATACATGTGATTGCGTAATCTATTGTGTCCTGTTCTGAGGCGCAGAATAATGATTTGTTCTGGTCTGTCCATAAGGTGGTAGTCGTCTTAAGCAGGTTTTGGTGGCTTTCTGACTGATTTGATCATTCTTTTCTTTTGATAGTGTGTAACAGGTACATCAGCTTGTTCATCTATTGCGTCTTCCATAGCTAATCGATCAGCTCTCTCGGTTCCGAGTACTCCGAAATGAGACGGTATCCACGGTATAGTGACCTTACGCTGACAAGATGAAGTATCTGAGACGTGTTCAGGAAACATCACCAGCCCGGACCTCATTGCAGGGAGTCATTATGTGCCATGCTGAATCCCAACCCCACTATTTTCTAGTATGTCTCTCCTCAGATGTGAAGTTCCAGAACTGGTTTTCCATACCCCGCTAATGTATGAGTTTGAGGAAGGGAACTAGAGCTTAGCAATACAGTCCCCTGTAGGGGTGGTACTTTTGTACCGGATCGGGACAAGTCTCACACAAACCTCACTCCTGCAGATGTAAGCTTGTGTTAGGGATAGCACTTTTGTACCGGATCGGGACAAGTCTCACACAAACCTCACTCCTACAGATGTAAGCTTGTGTTAGGGATAGCACTTTTGTACCGGATCGGGACAAGTCTCACACAAACCTCACTCCTACAGATGTAAGCTTTAATGCACCGGATGCACCCAACAGAGCTCAGTCTCCCTCAGCAGGGCAGCTAGGCAAAAGCGTTGTTCAGTGCACGAACTAGCTAGCTCCGGCGACCGTTCCCGCGGGTCTTCGGAAGAAGTGCACCGCCAGCTAAATGACGAACGAACGAACGAACGGACTTTATTTTCAAAGGGTAACAAACTGGGCACGCAGGCCCGTCTTACATTCCGCTCTTCCAATCACTCATCTTTCGTTCACCAGTAGTGCATAGGAAAAAACATTGTCAAATGAATTTTGTAAACATAAACAATGCATATTACCATGTTATGACACACACACCCCACCCAACCACACATCCCCCATTCATCCCACACCCCCACCCAACCACACACAATCCAGACACACATACATGCACCCACCCATCCACCACATCCCCATACCTACACACCTACACATCTCCCCACCCACACACATACCTTTCACCCACCACACATTCCATCCACTAACACCCCAAGCACACATATATTCCCCAACCCACACTCCCCCACCCACCTACACACATTTTCCCACCCACTCACATATCCTCCACCCGTCCCATTAAACACCAACAATCACCCACCCACATACCCTGACGAGCACTAGAAGCGAACCCACGACCTTCTGAACACGAGGTAGACAGCTTAACCACGACGATGACAACGACGACCATGTAGATGATGATGACCATGATGATACAGTCGAAAATGGTGATAATGATTGTGTTGATGATGATCAGACTGTTTAAGCTGGTGATGATAATTAATGACTAAATATGGTGACAGGTACATTGACAACACCAAAACCACACTACAAGAGCTGGACAAGGTGCAGAGTCACCACAGGTGGGATAAGATCAACCTCTACAGCAGAGATGGAGAAGATGGGGAGGACACAAGCATTGAGAGAGCGCAGAGATACGAACACTCTAATACAAGCAGAAAGGTTCCTCAGCTTGCCAGGCCACTCTATAAAGAACAGATTTGAAAACTTAGCTATGGGGAGGTTGAAAAGAAGCAGTTTTATCCACCAGGCCAAACGACTCTGCAGAGAAACCACCGATCTGCCCACAGTTGGTATCCCCCTAACAACTATTCCAGAGCGAACTCCATGGAAAGATGAGCATAGACTATCACTACAAATCCAGACAAAAGTGAGAAGAATATTTGACAAGGAAGAACATAACAGTGTACAGCGCAAGAACAGCCACTCTCAGCTTCCTTGATGAAGAATATCCACAGGACCTCTGGATCCGAGTCTACTCAGATGGGTCAGCACAAAATGCTGTTCGAAATGGAGAAGGGGGAGTGTACATAGAATACCCAAATGATACTAGGGGAACGGCCAGAGTACCAACAGGAAAGTACTGCCATAACTACGATGCTGAAATTGAGGCAATCCAGATAGCAACAGAGAAATTACTAAATACCAGCTATTGTACACAACCTGTGGTGATATTGACAGATGCAAAATCAGTACTCGAGGCGCTCCTGTCTGGAAATTGCCGGCACTAAGGATACTACTTTCTGAACTTAGCAGTCAGCATAAGGTGATCATATAGTGGATACCTTCCCACTGTGGAGTACCCGGAAACGACGGAACTGATCGATTGGCTAGGAAGGAGCAAACGAAGCACAGCCTGACGTGCCCGTTACATACCACCAAAAGAAAAGAATGATCAAATCAGTCAGAAAGCCACGAAAACCTGCTCAAGACGACTACCACGTTATGGACACACCAGAACAAGTCATTATTCTGTGTCTCAGAACAGGACATAATAGATTACGCAACCACATGTATACAAAATTCAAGATTGGTGAATCAGCCATGTATACATGTGGATTGGCGTCGCAGACAGCAGAGCACATACTCTAAGACTGCCCAAAGCACATACTCCAAGACTGCCCAAAATACAACATATCTAGGCAAACCTTCTGGCCTAGAGAGACGCAATGGAAGATAACTCTATAGACCCCTGAGTGAACAAAAAAAAAAAGACAGTTAAATTTATACAGGAGACAACATTGCAGTTGTAGGTATATTTCAAGGGAACGAAAGACGAACTGACAACGACAACGATGACTATGATGATGATGACGGGGAAAATGAAGATAATGACGATGACTTATTTTTGTTTGTTGATGCTCGTTTGCTTTTAACTCTGGTGCAGGTCTCGCAGGACGTATTTTTCCAGTTAATAGTGTCCCTCGCCAACAGGCGAACCCACTCCGACTTCTGAGGTACTTGTAATCTACGTCCCCGTGTCAAGGACGGTGGTGATGATGCTTATAATAATGATTTCGATTATGACAACGCCGAGGAAGAAGAGGAGGCAGAAACAAAACACAGCAACAAAAATAAATACACAGAACTAGTTTCACAGGTAAATCGCACTCATCTAGTTATGCCTTCTGTATCATAGCGAGTGTTAATCATCAGCTGTAGATAGCGAAATCACAGATGACGATAACAAACGCCGCGAGAAACCTAGGTCACAGATTGTGGTCATACAATGATTCCCAAAGTGTGAAGCGATCAATATTGTTGCAGCGAGAGAGATTTGCAGGTGTTGCAGGAAGATTTAGAGATATATAACAATGGATTTAGAGATATATAACAATTGGCAGTGCAGCAATAAATAGAGAAGCTAATTGTTAATTTGATGTTGCTGTTTTAAAAAAATATA
The DNA here is from genome assembly GCA_963921405.1 of Cepaea hortensis. Taxonomy (NCBI): domain Eukaryota; kingdom Metazoa; phylum Mollusca; class Gastropoda; order Stylommatophora; family Helicidae; genus Cepaea; species Cepaea hortensis. The sequence goes on along the minus strand of OY992880.1, from coordinate 126,503,128 downwards.
TACATAGCTAATATATGTATATCGTATAATTTACACTTTCATAATTTTCAGCAAGCTAATTTGTTTTACGATTTTACGATGGCAAATTATTAAGTAACAGGAATTGTAGTATAACATGGCATGGGCAACGGAAAATTTTATTTCAGGAAACAAACTGGCTCTTGAGTAATGCCCCATGTAGGAGTTGTGAGGATCGAGTGGTTTTCGCTTGCGCAATAGAGATTACAAACTGGCTACCACTATATCGACTTGCACCGTGGAAGAACAACGAGACATTATTCGTTTTTGTGTGTGTGGTCGGGGGGGGGGGTGCAATTTTGTAAAGTCTACAGAAGAATGATGGTTCAGTTTGGAGAGAGTTGTCTGAGTCAGGGGAGAGGGTTTTAAACAATAGTATCTGATAATCTCAACAGGGCTTCGTGCCTCTTAACGTCTGTAGCACCTTCTGCGAATGAAGGCATCAGCGGTTTGGAAGTTGTGTGATCACCATGTGGTACATAGGAACGTTGTATAACATACTCGGGTGCTCGGGGAAGCTCACCCGGCCTACATCGGTTAAAAAAAAAGGTAAAGAATTGTCGGCTTTGCTGTAAACAGATACAACACAAATACTGTCCAAGAAATAATAAATACACAATACCGGATGAAAGAAGAGGAGGAAGAGCACGAAGAAGATTATTTTTCGTTCACTCTCTTTTTAACTCGAGCGTTGCAGTCCAGGTGCAGTCCTTAGCTCCGTCTGACACTCTTAACCAGGCGACACATGATAAGTTCACTAGTTACTCTATTCATGGTAGACTTGTCATCTCTTGTGGTGTCTTATGTTTGTCGTTGCAACATAGTATCTCTTCATTTGCTGCTGCTGCCGCCGCTGCTGCTGCTTCTTCTTCTTTATCGTGGTCGTGGTCGTGGCCTTGGCCGTGGTGGTGGTGGTGGCGGTGGTGGTCTTCTTCTTCTTCTTCTTCTTCTTCTTCTTCTTCTTCTTCTTCTTCTTCTTCTTCTTCTTCTTCTTCTTCTTCTTCTTCTTCTTCTTCTTCTTCTTCTTCTTCTTCTTCTTCTTCTTCTTCTTCTTCTTCTTCTTCTTCTTCTTCTTCTTCTTCTTCTTCTTCTTCTGCTTCTTCTCCTCCTCCTCCTCCTCCTCCTCCTCCTCCTCCTCCTCCTCCTCCTCCTCCTCCTCCTCCTCTTCCTCTCACTTCACTTCTCCTCCTCCTCTTTCTCCTCTGCCTCTTCCGCTGACGATACTGCTTCTTCCTCTTTCTTTTCCTCTTCTTCTTTCTCCTCTTCTCCTCTTCCTCTTTTCTCGCCTTTTTCTTCTGCATTCGTTTGATATTGATTATTTGTTTGTTTTACTGCTGGCCGGCATTCGTGTATGTCCATGTTTACAGCAGAGTTTCCATTCTTGGACTTTGTCATCCCACACACCCAACTTCTTCCCGAAATTTGTTGACCGAGCCAGCCTTTCAGCAACACAAACTTTGAAACATGATATTATGAGGTGTGATGTTTCAGGCGACCACCAAGAACTAGATAACAAATACACAAGTTGTTGCATGCAGAAGAGAATAATAGTGGAACAAAAGAAGTTAGCCTCGTGGAAGGACGTAGTAGTGCTGGAATACTACCATCAATTTTGGGAAAATAAAGAATTTCCCCTAAAACACGTAGAAGGAGCAGAAGGGGTGGCAATGAGGAATTGAAAAGAAACTTTTAAATACATAGAGACTGTGTCTTTATCCTTACTATTTCAGATCTAAATATGTATAACTTTGAAGTAACAACTGTCTGTGAAAAGTATAGTTAGCCTAGTAAAGTGTGACTGACTGAAGCATAGCCAGTCTAGTAAAGTGTGCCTGATTGGGGATTCTCAACTGGAGTCAGGGTGTAAGGTTGCAGAATGGAGCCTACAGGTCTACAGACTCAAGTATGAAGCAATCCCGCATACCGCGTTCGAAATTCAGCTGAGGGCGTTTGGAAGCAGACAGCGTTGGTTTCCATGCAGTGGTATGAGTGCCTGTTGTTCTGAAAACAATGACAAACTACTGAACGTACACTTGCCCAGGAATCACAAACAGCTCAAGAACGCTACAGTTGACTGCTATTTCTTGTAAAGAATATGCAACAGACTTTAATTGAAGACACAACTGGGAGTCTTTGTGGCGAAGTGGTCAATCTTCCTACCTCGCACCACCAAGGTGGTTGATTCGTTTACACACTCCATCATTCGGATCAGTTTTCCCCCCTAAACCATCGGAGGTGGTCGCTGAAACTACAGTGTTCGCGCTCACTGCGACGCTTCTGACAGGCCGCTCTGCGGAAGGAAAACCGAGCCATATGAGATATACCGGGTGCAATGAAGTCATCGTCCCTTTTGCCTTAGTATTAATAAATGAAACATGCTTAAGCCAATCTTCTTATAGTCCATGCTGTGTGGTGTTAGTAATCATGTCTGTCCACAGCCTTCTGTATCTTGGGCTGCCAATATCCTTATAGCCCATGACGTGTGGCGTCAGTTATCATGTCTTCCCACTTCTGTCTCTTGTGCTGCGAATAATTTCTGATAGCGACATTCCTCAAAACCATGCTGTCAAACTGTCTAGCCTCTTCTCATTTGTATTAATGATACTTGGGTTTTATTTACATGTCGTTTCAGCAAGGTGAGGCGTATGAAGGGACGAATGTGACATGTGTACAACCAATGGTGGTGTAGTGATTAGCATCTACATCGTTTGAGTTTTAGTGACGGAGATCTAGCTTCTATGGATTTGTCTGCAATGCTTTGAATAACTGCAAAGCATGCGAGTTAGTTAGTTAGTCGACAGATCAGCCTCATTGCACATCGAACCATTCAGTCCATAATTGCTCGGATCCCCTCCTCAGCAAATCCCTCTGCGTGTAGCGGCTCAAGACACCAGTTCTGTGTTGGTTAATCAATTTTCTTTGGCTTCCTTGTTTGGCAACACCTCTTTTAATTGCAGTTCTAAAGCATGCGAGTGTGTCCATGTACGCTGTTACCACAATTAAGGACGCAGTTCAGGGGGGATGAGTGGTCTCGAGATATGGTGTCCACCTCGAGTGCTGGAGGTCCCGGGTTAAAGCCCCGGTGAGAGCCAGGATTTTTTTCACGTGGACTTTTAGTAACAAAAATGTCTCCTGGTCTCCGGGTAGTGAGGTCAGACGCACGTGTGTATTGTTGCGCACGTAAAACATCCCTTGGCAGTTGGAAAACGAAAAAGAGCAGCCTAACGGCGCTGCCCGGGCAAAATTTTGAGTTAAAAATCTACCCAAAGTATTTCAGGATCCTCGTCGTGCTACGGATTTCGTGCACTGAGCTGAGATTCTCCGGACTCAGGCTTTAGTTAGGAGTAGAACGGAGCACTTATGGGTTACATCCGTGTGCCATGATGGTGATCCGTCGACTAAGCTAAACTAAGGATGGTCATGGTTGTGAAGGCCCTCGTGCTGCGATATATAATAAAACTGGATAATAACACTAAACATATGCTTTCTGGTGCTCAGTCTCCTTCGGTGTACCGAGTGACTTCCCCTGTCCCATTTCTTCACTGTGACGCAGTACATACGACTCCAAGAGGCAATATTTTAGGGTTTGCTTTCCCTAGCCTTTCATTGTCCTTCTGCCTACCAGGCAGCAGGTTTGTGCATGGCTTGGTCTCGTCTCCACCCTTTGACATGGGAGACCCTACCAGGAGCTGTGCTACCGTCGGCAGAGCTCTTGGGGTCTTTTGCACACACAAGCACCTCTAGAACGTCAAAGTGTTGGTTCCACAACAGAGGGGATCTGGGAATATGTTTGCTGTTAAATACTTAAAACTCGTAGAGGAGACAATACAAGCCTAACAATAATCCTTGCCAGTTCGTAGGTGTTCTCTTGAACTATAAATAGTTCGTAGGTGTTCTCATGAACTATAAATAGTTCGTAGGTGTTCTCCTGAACTATGAATAGTTCGTACTCCCGCGATGTGTCGCCACCTTGCCCTGGTAGGGGAGCTCGCGTGTCCCATTGACCCCATGTGCTATTTCGATGGATGAAAACTACATATCGGACAGCTCATAGGATAGGGGCCAGACTAAGCTAGACACAACCTGCTGCTTTGCAGGTAGGCTGAGGATAGCAGTAAACAGTTTATGTCAGGCGCACGAAGGCAGAAGTTCTTGGTCCGGATACATACCCTAAGGCTCTCTGTCGAGGGTTGTGGCTGAACGCCACTAAGCCATAAACCTTCGGATGTGAGAGCCGGGCCGATACCCACCTACCGAAAAATGGAGGTGAGACTCTGAGCACGCTACATGCCCAGTTCAGATACTTGTCCGAAGGCTCTCAGCTGGGGGATATGAGGTATCCCCGGATGAGAGGGCCTGGCCGTTTCTGGCTCACTTCTGCACAGGGGTAAGGTGCTGAGCCGGCAGAACATGTAGCCTACCTCGTGAGCGAGTACTAAAGGAAGAAAAGCGCCTCAGTCGCACGAAATGGTTACGAAAAATGTCTGTATCTATGCTCACATAGAGTGTAGTCAAAGGTGGAAAAACGTCTCAATAGCACGAAATGGACCGCCTGGCTAGCGAATCCATTGTTGGTCCGAAGTCCGAAGCGAAAGCTTACCTAGTGGATGTCGTCCGCAGACTTTCCGTTCCTAGTTTGTGCTTGAGCGACCAGTGGCAAGCGAAATGCCCCATACATGGAAGTGAGGAATCAAAGCAGCCATGAGCAGGACCTGGCAATTCCTCTGGTGAGCCCAGTCTCAGAGCAATATGTGCCGGCTCTGCAATAATGGAAGCCTCCTTGGATAACAGGGAACACCCATGATCTGCCCCTGCCTTCCCTTGAGAGTTGACCGTGATGTCTCTGACCGTTCTATCTTGACCAGCTGAGATGTGGGCGTCATCACAACAATAAGTCTAACGTGCCTCGAAACCCGAGGAAGGCTAACCTCATTAAAAATGCCCGCCGAAGACGGAAGTGCCGTCCTACGGGTGGCAAAATAAAATTTGGCACTACGCATTTACGTCCGAGTGAAATGTCTCGTCCGAATGTCTCTCGTGCTAGAAACAGCTCTGACTACCTAGTTTCCGAATGCCGCTCTTGTTCGGAACAGCTCTGACTAGGTAGTTTTCCGAATGTCCGCCGTGCCTGGAACAGCTCTGACGGGCACAACGACAATCAGAATCGAAAACTCGCTGAGTAGATAACGTCTTCAGACCTGTCTGGTGTGTGCGGGAACGGCCCGGGGCGAATGAAATGCCCAATATATTGAAGAGAGGAATTAAAGCAGCCATGAGCAGGACGTGGCGATTCTCTTGGTGAGCCCAGCATGTGTCGGCTCTGCAATTATGAAAGCCACCCAGTATGGCGGAAATTGCTATAGACTGTCCCTGCCTTCCTTTGTGGGATGACCGTAAAGTCTTCGACTGTTCCAACTTGACTAGCTGGGAGGTGGACTGTACCACAAAAGTGAGTCTCCCAGAAATGCTAACCTGGACAAAAATGCACTCTAAAAGTCGGATGTGTTTTCCTAAGGTTTTCGACCCAAGGGTGCCTAACGAGACACACCGCAATCACATCTGAAAAAACACTCCGGATGAACGGAAAAAAAGAAGAAGAAGAAGAATAGTTCGTAGGTGTTCTTCTGAAATATAAATAGTTCGTAGGTGTTTTCCTTACTTTGATAGTTGCACACCATTTCAAGGGCAAACATGGACGTCAGAGCACGGGACTACATCATCATAATGTGCCCCGTCAAATGGCGTATATATTCAGTCACTTTGTTAGAATGATACAAGCGGATTTCATGAAACAATGTACAGTTTACAAAAGTGTGTGCGCGTGTGTGTGAGTGTATATATATATATATATATATATATATATATATATATATATATATATATATATATATATATATTAACTGACCCGGCCCGGCTTCGCCCAGTCCCTGGAGGGGATCTATCTATCTATCAGTCTGTCTGTCTGTCTGTCTGGCTGACCCGGCCCGGCTTCAGCCAGTCCCTGGTGGGGAGCATCTCATTTAATTCATATACGTAGTCATATAAGCTCCCGTTCCAGACTATCTGTCTGTCTATCTGTCTGTCTGTCTGTCTGTCTGCGCCGGCCCGGCTTCACCCAGTCCCTGGTGGGGAGCATCTCATTTAATTCATATAAGTAGTCATATAAACTCCCGTTCCCGACTATCTGTCTGTCTGTCTGTCTATCTATCTGACCCGGCGTGGCTTCGCCCAGTTCCTGGCGAACAGTAACTTAAAAGAATGTCCTTCCACACACCATCCATTATTTTTAATGAAAACTGTTTTTAATCACCTACATGACTGTAGATAACTTCTTTAAGCATAAAAAGATGAGTTACAATGTTATGCATTATGCATTATTTTTATGAAAACTTTGAAAATGCCTTAAAGATTATATCATTATTTATTATAACTCATATGCCTGTAAATAACTATAGACAAAGAGTTTATAAATCTTTGAAAACGATGCAACAATATGACTATAAAGTATATAGAAATGTTATTAAAAGTTATGCCCCTTGAAATAACTTTCCTAAGTTAAGTCCCCTTGCTATATAGAAATTATAATGAAAAATGAAATATTAAATTTTAGTAAGTAAGTAGCCGGAAAAAAAAACTAAAAAACTATGACAGAAAGACGCACAGGAATGAAAAGAAAACGTGTAGAAAATTTCATCTCAATCGGATGGACCGATAGCGAACGCATAAAGAACGGACATACATACAGTCTCTTTTATATATATATAATATTTTATATATACCATTCGACATGGTAAGGATGCTTGAAGATCTATAAAGTGATGGAAAAGACCTTAGACTTGTAAAAAAAAAACATATATTGGAAACAACAAGCTGCCATAAGAGTTGATAATGAAGCAGGCCAATATCAGCCTATTAAGAGAGGTGTGAGACAGGGATGTGTAATGTCTTCAGACCTGTTTCCCCTGTACAGTGAAAGTATTTTCAGAAATATTGAAGATATGGAAGGAATCAACATTGGGGGACGATGCATCAATAACATTAGATATGCAGATGATACAGTCTTGATTGCAGACAATGAACAGGATCTGCAACATTTAGTAGATGCGGTTGTTACACACAGTGAACAACGAGGGTTAGAATTAAATTGTAAAAAGACACAGATTATGGTCGTCACTAGAAAGAACGAAATACCACAATGTAATATACAAGTAAATGGGAATATTCTTCAACAAGTGAATAGGTACAATTATCTCGGAACAGTAATAACATCTGGTGGGAGATGCCTTGAAGAGATTAGAACAAGAGTCGCCATGGCGAAAGTGGCCTTTAGCAAGATGAAAAACATACTGACCAATAAAATGATGTCAATTGAAACGAGAAAAAGAGTGTTGAGATGCTACATAGAACCTGTACTTTTATATGGATGTGAAGCTTGGACAATGAGCAGTCAGGCTGAAAAACATTTGATGGCTATAGAAATGTGGTTTCTGAGGAAAATGCAAAGAATAGCATGGACAGCCAGAAAGACCAATGAACAAGTCCTTCAAGAAACAAATGAAGATCGTAAACTGATTAGAGACATAAGACGCAGACAGTCAAAATTTTTTGGGCATGTTATGAGAAGAAATGAATTGGAGAACTTGGTGACAACTGGTAATATCGAAGGGATCAGACCAAGAGGAAGACCTAGAAGCAAATACCTGGATGGCTTGGCCTCGTGGCATGATCGAGACAGAAACACTGAGCTGATCCACGACTCTGGTGATCGAGTGAGATGGCAAAACTTGACCGCCCACGCTTACCGGCATGGCACATGATGGATGGATGGATTGTCACATAGTGCTTACACTTGTCACACAATGCTAATACTTCATTGTCAGCAGTTTTCAACCCGCTGACCAGAGTAACACAACAGTTACAACAACAACAACAACAACAACAACAACAACAACAACAACAACAACAACAACAACAACAAACAGTAGACATAAACTAAAGGACACTTTTACGCGTCTCAATGCTCATTGGTCACACGGTGCTTGACCTATATTTTATTCACCAATCAGCACCGGCCGACTTTTCTTCTCAAAACATTTCCTGGTACTCAGTTAAGACTGGATCAACCAGAGAGACCAGGTCAAGTTGTAAAATGTTGCTGGATGCGAGTTTGAATCCATGACCCTCGGGAGGGCAAACAGGCGCCGTGCCAATATTCTACCGCTGCTCCCAATAACCATAAACATAAACATACTGGAGAGAAAAGCTGAAGACTTTTGGGAAGATAATACCAACAGGTTGATGAATGGGACTCTGTCTGTGTGTACAAGCACTGTAGATCGAATTCAGGCACCCGTCACTGTGGAGGTGGGCTGATATGAAGAAAGACACAGATAACATAATGTAATGATATTATGTAGCTGTGAATCGTGGTGATGTTATTAGCACCTGAAGTGATACATATACACCAAAGTTATGTTTGTGGGGGAGACATGATCACCTACGCCAGTGTGCTAGATACTGGACAGAGATCACTGTTTTAGACTTTTTCCAGAGGCAACTGAAGTCTGACGTCGAAAAAGTCTAGTCAAATAGAAGGCGGAGCTAGCGTGATATTGACATTTCACGCACATGCGCCCGATGGATCCGTGGGAGGGCCTCAAAATAAGCCCCGCCTACTGAGTTTTTTTTTCTACTGTGGACTAGTGCCCGCCCGAGATAAGATTATCGCTAGCCCTTTTAGCAAAACGTGACATTTGGAACCGAGCGTGCGAGCGAGGGTGGTTAACTTCCGTGAGACGGGCGATTGCTTGACAAGAGTGTGCTAGCGGAAGATTGCTCTTTTCATTGGTTCTTGTGGGAGAAATGTGTTATCAATAACGACATTTGCGCGCCCCTTCCCTTGTCAGCTTTTTAGCACTACACTGTCAAAGCTTGTGTAGCATATAACCGCCCCGTGCGGCTAAGGTGCTAGCTAGCGTTGCAGAAATGTAAACATTGCAATATATACACACTATCACGGATGGGGTTCGGTATTAGTTTAGTTGTGTATGTAAGCGGGTTTAGAAAACGTATAAAAGACAGCGAATTGCGCTGCGCTGGTAATGTTAAGATCACGGTTGGTGCGGGTTAGACGACTGCGCTCGTCGCTTGTCAAAGTGAGGGGAAAATTGGCAGCCTTGTTTTCCTGTCTACAAAATGTGATGGTGCCATCACATCGTAGACCTATAACAGGAAATTGCTTCTGGATAATTTAATTATTGTAATCAAGGATGGAATTAGGGATTAAATAGTTTAGTTGTCACGAGCGTGGGTTTAGAAATTCGCACAAGGGTATATATTAGAGATGTTTGGAGTATTTGTATCACTTCATGTAATAATAACTTAGCCGCGATTCAACGCTGTATAATATCGTTACATTCTGTCGTCTGTAGTGTGTGTGAGAGAGAGAGAGGGAGAGAGAAAGAGAGAGAAGGAGAGAGAATGAGAGAGAGAGGGATAGAGAGAGAGAAAGAGAGAGAGGGATGGAGGGAGAGAGAAATAGAGGGAGAGAGAAGGAGAGAGGGAGGAAGAAAGAGGGAGGGAAAGAGAGAAAGAGAGAGAGAGAAGGGGAGAGAGAAGGATGGAGAGAGAGAACGAGAAACAGAGGGAGAGATTGAGAGCTGAGGGAAATAAACAATCCTGAGAGCTTCGTCCATGTCACATATGTTTGTTTGATTGTCGGTCGGTCTCTTTGAACGCAAGGGTAGTCCATATAAGTGCTACCACCTCTAGGAAGTGCACCGGACTTATGTTTGCGTGCGGATTAGCTTTCTCTATTACCAGTGTCCCTCGCCACCAGACAAATCCACTCCGACTTCTTAGGTAATTGTAATTTGCGTCCCCAGATCATAGACAAGAAGGCAACATTTTAGTCCCACTGACCGGTATAGGGTTTGAACCAGCGGTCTCGGTATCAGCACACGGGAAGTTTAAGAGCTAGCGGACTTATCCATTCGGCCACTACGACCTCCACTTAAATCACATGAAAATACACTAGAAATGTAAACCATGCAAAACAGTGTAAAGGACCTTTCAAACACGCCATGGGGCGACTTGGGAATCTGGTCAGTAAAAAGTAAATCTCTCTTGTACACCCTTCAGGCGGACTGGGCATGTGATCATCATCATCATCATCATGTGCCATGCTGATAAGCGCAGGTGGTCACGTTTCGCCATCTCACGCTATCACCAGAGTCGTAGATCAGCTCCGTGAACTGCCTCGACCATACCACGTGGCCAAGCCATGCAGGTGTTTACTTTTCTGCCTGCCCCATGCTCTCTTCCCCCTCAATCTTGCCAGTTGTCACTAAGTTCTCCAGTTTACGTATTTCTTCCATTAACGTGTCTATGGCCGGCTTCGTGGCTTAGAGGTTATGACTTTTCTCCGTAATCTCGTATACTTTCGTCGGTAACGTGATGACGGTGAGAATCAGCAGTGGTTCGAATCGCATCAGTAACTTACGGGGTATGTGAGCCGGCCGCTCAGAAAGCAATGGCAAACTACTGAGCGTAATCTTGCCAAAATATCAACATACAGCTGAAAGATGCTGGTGTTGACAGGGATGTCCTGTAAAGGATATGCAAAAAAAAAAAAACAAAAAAAAAAAAAAAAAAAAAAAAAAACGTGTCTATGTGATCCATCCATCATGTGCCATGCCGGAAGCGTGGGCGTTCATTATTCACCATTGCCCTCGATCACCAGAGTCGTGGATCAGTTCAGTGTTCTTGTCTCGAATATGCCACGTGGTCAAGTCATCCAGATATGTACTTCTATGTCTTCCTCTTGTTCTCTTCCCCTCGATCTTTCCAGTTGTCGCCAAGCTCTCTAATTTGTATCTTCTCATAACATGTCCAAACAAAATTGTCTGTCTACGTCTAATTTCTCTAATCAGAAGTAACAAAATAAGTAAAAGTAAAGCACCATTTTACGCCTTAATGAACATTGGGTGTTCCATTGTTTGTCCATCAAGAATGATGATGACCATTCATTTCATCCAGTGGGGTTGAAAGTATGGAGCCGTGAGTTCTAAGATCACTGATAAGGCATATTTTGGCTCGAAATGTTCTTTGACAATGTGGACAAAGAATGCTTGACGTTTCTGGAGGATTTTCTGCAGTGGTTTTTCTGTCCAGCCTTTTCTTCACAGCTCTTGCAGTCCTGGTTGCCTCACAAGTGACTGCACCCTTGCGTAATGATGCAAGCCACGAATTTCGGTCTCTGGCTGCAGTCTCCCAGGTGTCATGATGAATTCCAAAAGCATTCAGTGCGGTTTTCAGAGTGTCTTTAAAGCGTTTCCTCTGGCCGCCTTGGGAGCGTTTACCACAACTTTGGGTATATCATGCTAGAACCATGTTATTTATTACACTATTCGGCACTGTGTGGGTGATGTGGTGGGTGATGTGGTGGGTGATATGGTGGATGATGTCGTGGGTGATGTGGTGGGTGATGTGGTAGGGGTGATGGGTGGATGATGTAGTGGGTGATGTGGTGGGTGATGTGGTTGGGGTGATGTGGTTGGGATGATGTTGTGGGTGATGTGGTTGGGGTGATGTGGTTGGGTGATGTGGAGGATGATGTAGTGGGTGATGTGGTGGGTGATGTGGTTGGGGTGATGTGGTTGGGGTGATGTGGTTGGGTAAAGTGGAGGGTGATGTGGAGGGTGATGTTGTGGGTGATGTGGTGTGTGATGTAGTGGGTGATGTAGTGGGTGATTTGTGGGTGGTGTAGTGGGTGGTGTGGTGGGTGATGTGGTTTGGGTGATGTGGAGGGTGATGTGGAGGGTGAGGTGGTGCGTGATGTAGTGGGTGGTGTGGTGGATGGTGTAGTGGGTGGTGTAGTGGGTGATGTGGTGGATCATGTGGAGGGTGATGTAGTAGGTGGTGTGGTGGATGAGTGGAGGGTGATGTAGTGGATGATGTGGAGGGTGATGTGGTGGATCATGTGGTGGGTGATGTGGTGGGTGATGTGGTGGGTGATGTGGTGGATGAGTGGAGGGTGATGTAGTGGGTGGTGTATTGGGTGGTTTGTGGGTGATGTGGTGGATGAGTGGAGGGTGATGTGGTGGGTGATGTGGTGGGTGATGTGGTGGATCATGTGGTGGGTGATGTGGTGGATGAGTGGAGGGTGATGTAGTGGGTGGTGTATTGGGTGGTTTGTGGGTGATGTGGTGGATGATGTGGAGGGTGATGTATTGGGTGGTGTGGTGGGTGATGTGGTGGGTGATGTGGTGGGTGGTGTGGAGGGTGATGTGGTGGATGGTTTAGTGGGCGGATGTCAGCTGATAGTCCAGGTACATTGAAAAAAAAAAATTGGCATCCACCACATCACCCACCACACCACCCAATACACCATCCACAACATCACCCTCCACAACATCCACTACATCACCCTCCACAACATCCACTACATCACCCTCCACTCATCCACCACATCACCCACCACATCACCCACCACACCACCCAATACACCATCCACAACATCACCCTCCACAACATCCACTACATCACCCTCCACAACATCCACTACATCACCCTCCACTCATCCACCACATCACCCACCACATCACCCACCACACCACCCAATACACCATCCACAACATCACCCTCCACAACATCCACTACATCACCCTCCACAACATCCACTACATCACCCTCCACAACATCCACTACATCACCCTCCACAACATCCACTACATCACCCTCCACAACATCCACTACATCACCCTCCACAACATCCACTACATCACCCTCCACAACATCCACTACATCACCCTCCACAACATCCACAACATCACCCTCCACTCATCCACCACATCACCCACCACATCACCCACCACACCACCTACTACATCACCCTCCACATCATCCACCACATCACCCACCACATCAGGCGAACCCACTCCGACTATAGAGGTACTTGTAATTAACGTCCCCAAGTCAAGAACGATAGGTCAACATTTTAGTTGAATTGTCCGGTGTAGGGGTTGAACCACTTACCTCGGCATCAGCACACCGGATGTTTAAGAACACGCGTTCTTATCCATTCGGCCATGCTGACCTACACCCCTAGGTTGACTGTCTAGGGAATTTGACGTTCAGCAGCTTGCCATTGCTTTCTGAATGAGAAGTGAACAGTTACGTGCAAATGACTGGAGTGTGGGAAATGAACCCACTACCCGCCATCAGCGAGCGCTCTTAACGTTGAGGCCACGATGACCTGCAATGGCAAACTACTGAGCGTAAAATTGCCTAGTAAGTCACCGTAAGTCAAAAGGGGGTGGATGTGACTGGAACGTCCTGTAAAGGACATGCAATCGTTATGGAAATCGGCGCGGCTGAGAGGTTTAACGTGGTTACACTTTCTCTTCTGACGGCGGCGGTAGATGATTCCACATGCCTTTCTGTGAGCTTGAATGTTGATTTCTCGTTCAGAAAGCAATGGCAAACTACTGAAAGTAAATTGCCAAGTAAATCACAAATAGGCAATAGAGTTTGGGGTTGATTGTGACGTCCGACACAGGACATGCTATCTTTAAAAGCGTGTCCTCTCATCAGTACTTCTTTCTTCTGCCTCTACGAAAGCCAATCAGAACTGGCGTATTTGTGTATGTTCTCTACCAAGAGAGATACTGTGTGTCTATTGATTACTTCTTACATGATCCAGGGATTGAGACTCTTCACTGGCTGTTGCAGATGAGAACGGAGCGCGTGTGGGATTGGCCCGCGTGCTGTAATGTCGGTTCTTGACTCAACTGAACTCATGATCGAGGGAGCCGAAGTATCGCAAGCATGCTTGCCTACTGACTCATCGCTCTTATGTTCGAATCTCCACCGAGAAGTCTCTACACACATCTCGATCTTGTAGTTGTGGATCACCTCGGCTGATGATATTCTTCCATACCAGCGTCTCAGTCAATCCAACATCATTACATCTTACTATCTTAATGCTTCCCCTTGGTCTAAGGGGGCTGAGTGGTCTCGAGGTATGGTGTCCGACTCGAGTGCTGGAGGTCCCGGGTTCAAGCCCCGGTGAGGGCCGGAATTTTTTTGCGTAGACTTCTAGCAACAAAATTTCACCTGGTCTCTGGGTAGTGAGATCGGACGCCCGTGTGTATTGTTGCGCACGTAAAAAAAAATCCCTTGGTAGTTGGAAATCGAAAAAGAGTACCATAACAGCTCTGCCCGGGCAAAAAACCGAGTTAAATATCTACCCAAAGTATTTCAGGATTCCCACCGGTGCTACGGAGTTCTGCACTGAGCTGAGATTCTCCGGACTCAGGCTTGAGTTAGGAGTTGAACGGAGCACTTATGGGTTACACCCGTGTGCCGTGATGTTGATCCGTCGACTAAACTAAACTAAACTATCTTAATTTTTTTTTTCTCCGCGTTTCCATCCTGTTTCAGGATATTGCGGTCAACACCATCATCTTTCAGCTGTATGTTGATTCCTAGGCTAGATTACACTCATCAGCACGCCACGACTTTCTGAGCTACCGGCTCCATACTCTCATAAGTCACTGGCGCGACTCGAACCACTTCTAATTCTCGTGCGCTCACGTCAACCACGAGAGGATTCCGTGTTAACGGTGAAAGCTGCTAACCCCTCGGCCAGGCAGCCGGCCAACTATCTTAATGGTCCATTTAATAATATACACCACTGGGCTATTACTTTAAATCTTGTACACCCAGGTCATCGTCGTCATCATCGTCAACATCAGGTGTCCTGCCAACTGGCGTAGGCTTTCATGTCTCGCCTCAGATCTCGGTCCTTGAAGTTCTGGATCACCTATATCTTAATTATCCATTTGACAATTGTGAACTATTCGGCCGTTAGTCTAAGTTTTGTATACCCAGGCTTTGTTGCTTTTTTAAGGCAGCCACTCGCCCGTGTGTTACTGAGACGCACATGAGCATCCATCCATCCATCATGTGCCATGTCGATACGCGTAGGCGGTCATGTATTGCCATCTCACTCGATTACCAGAGTCGTGTATCAGCTCCGGGTTTCTGTCTCTACCATGCCACGTGGCCAACGCCATCCAGGTATTTACTTCTTGGTCTTCCCCTTGGTCTCTTCCCTTCGATCTTACCAGTTGTCACCAAGTTCTCCAATTCATTTCTTCTCATAACATGCCCCAAAAAATGTAGACTGTCTACGTCTAATGTCTCTAATCAGTTTACAATCTTCATTTGTTTCTTGTAGGACTTGTTCATTGATTTTTTTTCTGTCTGTCCGTGGTATTCACAGAATAGTTATACTGGTATATACCGTGCGTGTCATAAGAGGCGATCTAGGAGGACTGTCGAGAGAATAACTACTTCATTCTACTTCATCCCATAGAAAAGTGTATCTTTAAAACAACCCAGCCAATAATGATGCCTATTATGGGCTTAGCTTCAGATGGCTGAGAGAAAATATTCCATTGGGAGAAGACAGACATTTTAAGAAGCAAGTGATCACAGTTTTGGATAGAGAGAGTTGATATAACAGCTACCTGAGTTCGACGGAGTTAATAATTATTGATCGCTAGTCTGTCTATTTGTGGAAACTCATGAATTCTTGGGACGATAGTGTGGTGGTTTCCCCTTGCCGTCCACATCCATTTTTTTTTGCATATCCCTCACAGGACGTTGCTGTTTTCAGCTGTTGTTGATGTACTAGGCAAGATCACGCTCAGTAGTTTGCCATTGCTTTCTGAGCGACCGGCTCACATACCCCGTAAGTTACCATCGCGGCGAGAACCGCTACTGATTCTCGTACAGGTTACGTTACTCAAGAGAATATACGGGATTACGGAGAAAGACGTAAACACCTAGTCCAGGGAGACCGGCTCCACATCCATACAGACGTCTTTTACCTCTGTCTCTGAAAGACATTTCCGACGGTCAGGACAAGTGAGTGCCCTGTTCTGCTCAGCTGCAGTTGTCCACTTATCCTGGCGGATACTCGGTCCCCAGGGCAGCGTTTGCCACGCCTTGGTGTGTTTCCCATCCTCTACAACTGGGAGGTGGCAGTTGGCATAAGCTGACATTAGTTGCATGTCCTTTTACAGGACGTTCCAGTCAACCCCAGCGTTGTTTGGCTGTTTGTTTATTTCTTGGCAAATTTACGTTCAGTATTCTGCCATTGCTTTCTGAACGACCGACACTCATACCATTGTAAGAAAACTAACACAATGCGGCCTGCTTCCTAATCGCCCACAGCTGGTTTCAAACGGGGTTTGCGGGATAACGAATTGTGTCCATAACCCCTTCGCCACAGAGCCTTAAAGTACATTGGACAAATGGTGTTAGACCTATATTTGTGTATAGACCAACCGGTACTAGGTGGACAATGTGGGCGGTGTCACTCCAGCCGCCTTTACTTCCCAAAACATTTCCTCGTACCAATTTAGGTTGTGTGACCTGGAAGCTTAGATCAATTGTAAAAAATTGATTCGGCCACGATGCATATCGAACCTTTGACCACGGGAGCGGTATGTCAGGGTCTAGCCACTAATAGTACCGCGGCTCTGAAGAGAAAATAATCAACACATTCATTATTGTTTCTTTCATTTCTAAGGGAAACAACTGATCTAATGTTAGCGTGCAGTTGGCTGGCACAGTTTTCAATAGTTGTCATTCTTACTGTGTGGTCTCCATTTCTCTCAGTGTTCATTGATGAAAAGATGGTGTTGTGGCTGTATTGTCAATAATACATTTATACTTATTGTTTACGAGTGAAATTGTCATTATTATCTTAATACTTATTGATTACAAGTGATATTGCCATTATTATCTTAATACGTATTGCTTACAAGTTACAATGTAATTAGTCATTAGTATGACATTAGTACATTTACAAGTAGATGTAAAAGTCACTATTTGAAAAATATAATTTACATCTATGAAGAATAAAACGACAGACGAGGAGCACGAGGAGAAGAAGAGGAAGCAGACGAAAAATAACAAAGAAGAAGAAGACGACGAAAACGAAGAAGAAGAAAAAGAAGGAAAAAGGAAGAAAGAAGAAGAAGAAGAAGAAGAAGAAGAAGAAGAAGAAGAAGAAGAAGAAGAAGAAGAAGAAGAAGAAGAAGAAGAAGAAGAAGAAGAAGAAGAGAAGGAGAAGAAGAAGAAGAAGAAGAAGAAGAAGAAGAAGAAGAAGAAGAAGAAGAAGAAGAAGAAGAAGAAGAAGAAGAAGAAGAAGAAGAAGACGGAGACGAAGATGAAGGAGAAGAAGAAGAAGAAGAAGAAGAAGAAGAAGAAGAAGAAGAAGAAGAAGAAGAAGAAGAAGAAGAAGAAGAAGAAGAAGAAGAAGAAGAAGAAGAAGAAGAAGAGGGAGGAGGAGGAGGAGGAGAAGAAGAGGAAGAAGAAGAAGAAGGAGGAGAAGAAGAAGAAGAAGAAGAAGAAGAAGAAGAAGAAGAAGAAGAAGAAGAAGAAGAAGAAGAAGAAGAAGAAGAAGAAGAAGAAGAAGAAGAAGAAGAAGAAGACGGAGACGAAGATGAAGGAAGAAGAAGAAGAAGAAGAAGAAGAAGAAGAAGAAGAAGAAGAAGAAGAAGAAGAAGAAGAAGAAGAAGAAGAAGAAGAAGAAGAAGAAGAAGAAGAAGAAGAAGAAGAAGAAGAAGGAAGAAGAAGAAGAAGAAGAAGAAGAAGAAGAAGAAGAAGAAGAACAACAACAACAACAACAACAACAACAACAACAACAACACCGACGACAACAACAACGACGACAACAACGACAACAAAAAGAAACAGGATGAGACGAAGAAAAGCAAGAAGAAGATTACAAGCCAGCACTTGAGATGTGTAATGTATGTCATAATAATCATTTTGTGTTTGTCTACAATGAAGCGATAAATGCAGCTTGCCCAAGCGATCGCGACACGGTGACAACACCCCGCCGTGGAGATGGAACGATAGGTGGCTTCCGATCGTCAGAAGTAGTCCCCCTTCCCCAAATTCACATACAGATTATGATCTTTATTTCAAATTCGATATACACAAACACCAAGCTTTACCGAGGAATAAAAAAGCTCGCGCCATTGTACTTGAGACGGGAATATTACATTACAAAATGACATCGAAATCACTTATAAGATTATATCGAAATCACTTACAAGATGGATGGCTGCTATCGTGCAAAACCGACAACGAATAAACTCCAAAATTACAATTAGGAAGCTCGCCATATGAGACCTTACAAACAAAAACAAAAGTATCGAATACATTACTTATCAACGATCAAAAATCGTTCAAAACAATGCATTCCCTAAGTGAATTTACACACAGAAGCGATATACAAATGATGCCAGGTATATTTCGCTGCATCTCGTCAGGTGCATACTGTAGAGTTATATATCAAATGATGTAAATAAATGAATAATACTTCAGCTGAAACAATTAAAACACATAGTCACAAAATAGACAAACAAACAAACAAACAGACAAACAACTAATAAAACGAAATCCAAATACCTGAATGAAGAAAAAATCACTTGTTATTATGAAAACTCCTTTTTCTATCAACAGATATGAGTCATATGCCATTTCACAATCATGAACTGATTAAGTGCCATGAGATGATTATTGCCATAAGCGACTTCCTGTAACTGCCATGGGTTTGCATTTCGCCAAACAGTTGTCATTGCATGTAATACAACATATCTGCTGCCATATTAACTGTTAAGTCATAACTGAGACACACCCATACTTCCCATTTTCCGCCATTCAGTTTTGTTTAGTCCGAACCTACTGTTTGTTTGATACCGAATCTGTTAAAGAAGATAAATCAAGACTTTTGATATTAAATGTTACAGACAATTTCTTAGAATATCATGGACCAAGAAGAAGAAAATGCTGAAATTCTACACAATCTCAGCAGTGAAAATAAATTCTGGCTTGTAAGCAGCATGTTGTCTCGAAAAGGGAAATACATTGGCTGAGAGTATTATATGCAACAATAAGAAAGAGACATACAGCTTTTTTGTAGTGACATTGGAGAGCATATTGACGACTAGAAAGATCGAGGGGAAGAGAGGCAGAGGCCGACCAAGAGAAATAATGCTGCATGGATTGAGACGGTGTCATGGAGGAATATCACCAGCAGAGTTGATCCAGAACTCCAAAGACGGAGATATGTGGAGAGAAATGAGCGCCTATGCCAGGTGGCAGGGCACTTGATGATGATAGTTATGATATTAAAAGTCGCAGTGGTTTTGAAAGAACAGTGATGGAAGATATAATTCCTGGAAACACGAGACTGGAGTTAGCAAGAACGAGGATGCACACGTGACATGGAAAACATGCAAATTTATGCGGTGAGAGAATCGAGACTTTATTCGAGGGGCTATGATGAGAGCAACATTCAGAAGTATGCGTTCGACACGATGATGAGCTCGATATCTTTGTGTTCTGTGTTCTCTCTGAAGCAACGTGATACACGCCTGCAATAATAAGAACACAAGGATGTGAACACAGTGAGTCTTAGTATTGGAGCCTGTAAATTTGGTGCCACATTTAGAAGCGAGGAAAGAGTGGAACAAGGGTTCAAGGACACGTGAAATAAGATGCTAAAACACGTTGACACCTTTATTGTTAAAAACCTCTTAAGTCGGAGTGGGTTCGTCTGATGGGGTGGGTTCGTCTGATGGAATGGGTTCGTCTGATGGACTGGGTTCGTCTGATGGAGTGGATTCGCCTAATGGCGAGGGACACTGGTAACAGGGAAAGCTATAACACACGCAAACATCAGTTCGGTGCACTAGAATTAGTAGCATGACTACGCTTGAGTTGAAAGTGACCTTAGACAAAATATTTTCGATAATGACTAAAATCGAAACGTTCTCTTGTATCTGCGCCTTTTTGTATATGTGCGTGTTTTTCTCTGCGGAACTTCCCAGAGTGTCTAATCAAATTACTGCTCACAGACAATCCCAATGGTTTCATCGACATTACAAAGTTACAATCAACAACACAACCTACCTTTACCTTGATCGTGATTCATTCTAGCTTTCATGTCGTCGTCATCTTCTTTAGATCTTTTCTTATGCGGGCCATGGTTGAGGTGATGCGACTGGTGCTGTCCGTTACTACTGCTCATGTTTGGGAACTCCCAGTTCTGTCTGGCGGCCTGGTACTGCAGTACATGCTCTTGTAGTATTTCCGGGTAGACATGGCTTCCGGAATCTCGTTCTGTTAGTAAATGAAGTTAATACAAAATGAATTGAGAATTAACACCGTTAATAAGTAAGTAATAAATAAGTAAATAAGTTAGTGGGGGTCAGCATGACTGAGAGGTTTAACGCGAACACCTTTAAACTTTCTCTTCTGTGACCGCGGCGTAGTGGGTTCGTTTCCCAGGCCGGTCAGCTGGACGTAAATGCTGATTTCTCATCCATGACCTGGGGACGGAAATGCTGACTTATCTTCCATGACTTAGGGACGTACATGCTGATTTCTCTTCCATGACTTGGGGACGGAAATTATGTATATCTCTAAGTCGCAGAAGGGTTCGCATAATGGCGAGGGATACGGGTAAAAGAGAAAGCTAACCCTCACGCAAAAGTCAAGTCAATGCACTCATTAGTAATAGGAACTACTATTATTAGTAGCACATGCGCAGACTACGCACGAGTTCAAAGCGAGCTAACGTAAAAATAGGTAATTATTTAGTTAATTAGTTAGCTTGTTCTGAAACCTACTAAAGA
This sequence comes from Cepaea hortensis, assembly GCA_963921405.1. Classification (NCBI taxonomy): domain Eukaryota; kingdom Metazoa; phylum Mollusca; class Gastropoda; order Stylommatophora; family Helicidae; genus Cepaea; species Cepaea hortensis. The sequence continues at coordinate 126,482,387 of OY992880.1, read as the reverse complement.
GTTGTTCACTTCTGTACATTTCGCAGATTTGCAGACTGGTGATGACTCCGGAATGCAAGCAACACATTCATTCCGAGAATGCTGGCGAGTTCTTCTAGTAGTGAGAGCAAGGCTGATTGTCTAATATCTTGGTGTGGGAATCACTAAGACTCGCTTGCATTATACTATTAAGTTATTTACCAAAACGGCACTCGGTTGGTGGTGTGCGGCTGCCTTTACTGTCTAAAACATTCTTGGTACTCATTTTACACTGTGTGGATTTGGGAGCCCAGACCGATTTAAGTAAAAATCCGATTCCGCCCAGTTGCGAATCGAACTCATGACCACCAGGTACAAACAGAGAAACTAGCATATTGATGCAGGCAAATTATGGAGTGGCATTCTTGGAATTGGATGTGAAGCGTGGGCAATGAGCGGACACGCTGAAAAACATCTGATGGTCGTGGAAATGTGGTCTCTGAAGAAAATGCAAAGAATATCATAGACAGACAGAAAAACTAATGACCAAAACCGTAAATTGATTAGAGAAATTAGACGTACACAGTCACAATATTTAGGATACGTTATGAGAAAAAACTAAATTGGAGAACTTAGTGACATCTGCAAGATTGAGGGGAAAAGAACAAGGGGAAGGCAGAAATAAGTACCTGGTTGGCTTGGCTACGTGTCATGATCGAGATAAGAACACAGAGCTGATCCACCAACCTGGTGATTGTGTGAGATGGCGAAACATGACCGCCCATGGTTGTCGGCATGGCACATGATGATGAATCTGAGAACAGTTAGAATACTTAAAAGACACTTAGAATATTTAGAATACTTAGAAAACACTTAGAATATTTACAATACTTAGAAGACGCTTAGAATATTTCATTCTAACGGTAAATCAGTAGTCCCACATAGATCAAAAGCAAAGAGAGCGACTTATACGATTACAAATAAATTACACACAATCTTTTAATGTACCTGCAGAGTATTAGGAACAAAATGGTATGACAGAATCAGAATGTGGAGCTCATGGAGAGAACGAGACAAATACAAGTGAGCCAGCAAGTGAAGAAAAGACGCGGGTGCTGGATATGACAAACACTGAGAAAACACGAGAAGAGTCTAGAAATGTCTTTGTCTGGAATCCACAAGGCAAAAGAAGAATATAACACCCACGGAGAAGAGAAGTGGGGAAAAAAATTAATAAAATAGAGAGGATATTATGGGGGATGCTGTATGGTATAGTGAAAGATAGTTCTGCTGAGCTGAGTTGAGTTGAGTTAAGCTGAGCTGAGCTGAGCTGAGTTGAGTTGAGTTGAGTTGAGTTGAGCTGAGTTGAGTTGAGAGTTGAGCTGAGTTGAGTTGAGTTGAGTTGCGGCAAGAACCGACATCACTCGGGACATTTCAACGCGTGCTTTGTCCTAATCTTCAACAGCCAGGGATGAATCCCACAAGCAGTCTAATTATGTGTCCGTCTGGCCTTTCCTCGGAGTCTTGAGTGTGATCTGATCTTGTGGTCACTCCCTGCAGCACCATTCCTACCAGGTCGTTATGATCTATGTACTTCCGCACTATACACGAGATCGCTAAGGGCCACGACCACAGCTGCCTTACCATGTCCTGATACCCCACCCAGCTGTGCAGACCCTACTCGAAAAGGGTAGACGGGCTTGGAGTGAATCGGCTGAGGGAGGGAATATGCTTGAGTGGCGAAAGAAGAATAAGAAGATACAATTAAATTGGCAGAGTGGGATTCAAAGAGACAATTATACGATCATACCGACGCAATTAGATACAGTTAGATAAGTATATAACTAGAGCGACAGAATTTAATCAATTTAAACGGACAATTATTCAATCATACCAACACAATTACATACAGTTAGATAATGACATAACTAGTCTGGCATCATTTGTCCGATTTAAACGGACAATTATACAATCATACTGTCACGGTTAGATAATTATATAACTAGAGTGACCGCATTTGATCAATTTAAACGGACAATTATTCAATCATACCAACACAATTAGATACAGTCAGATAATGATATAACTTGTCTGGCATCATTTGATGGATTTAAACGGACAATCATACAATCATACTGTCACGGTTAGATATTTATATAACTAGACTGACAGCATTTGATCAATTTAAACAATTATAGAAAGTGACGGAATATGATTCAATATCTAGATAAACAACTGGCGCAAAAAGAAAATGAATGAATGAATAAATAAATAAATAAATAAATAAATAAATAAATAAATAACTTGTTACTACCAAAATAAAATAGCAAAATATGAAAAACAACCATAACAACATACATATGGCACAATTGACAACAAATTAATGTACTGGAGTGGGGGAAAACAACCAAGGAAACTCTTTAAAATAACATGAGTTATTATTTACGCGTGTACAGAAATGATTCTCGTGTTTTGCAAAATACTTCACATCGGGAATAAATTATATAAGCAGGTTATTTTGCTCCTTGATGTCTTCGTGGAGTTGTTAAATATCAACAGTACACAAGTTTTATCACACAGAAGGCAAAACACTATAGTTATTTCTTTGAAAGCCCCTTCGTCTGATCGTTGGGTAGCGGGATGCGTAGTCATACAAACTCCAACATTAGGCGTGTTATCCAGAATTAAAAGATCGCCCAGGTGTGAACGCCGGATTTCAATAACCTGGGGTAAAACGTCTTAAGAAAGACATTTGTCCAGTCTGATGGTATCTCTAACGTATGTTTACAGTCATATTTTAATGAAGTCAATTCGTTTAGAGAAGGGATTTTAACGAATATGTTTTTGACAGTGAAGATTTAGTGTTTTCTTTCGGTTATAATTCACGGCAGAGATGGATGTTCTATAGAACAAAATACACCCCCCTACATAACAAGATGTTCTGTTAGCAAAAAAGAGTTATTGACAAACTGGTGTTTATAGTTCGGGTCAGGGATCACGGAAACCCGACCTGGGATCATAGGCAGGTGTGTGTAGTTGTGTGTACGCATCTGGGAGATTCGTTGACGCCCAGGTAATACAGCGGGTGTGTTAGCATAGCTGATAAGGAGCTACGATGATGATATCATGAGCGCGGTTGGAGGAGAGTCCCACGCTTGGGTTCGTCGTCTGGCTAAGTGAGGGAAGGTCTGACCACCTACTCCTCCATACATTCGGGACTTCAAAATGTGATGGTCCTATCACATCACATCACAAACCCGTAGCAGGAATGTGCTTAGGGAGATGTTTTGTTTGATACAGTTTGATGCCGGGCCTAGGTAAGTTGGGGGATTGACGGTGATGGTGGTGATAATGATACTGATGGTGATGATGGTGGTGATGATGATGGTGATGTTTGTGATGATGATGATGCTGATGGTGATGATGATGGTGGTAGTGATGATGATGGTGGTGATAGTGATAATGGTGGTGATAATGATGATGGTGGTGATAATGGTAATGATGGTGATAATGATGATGATGATGATGGTGGCGATGGTGATGGTGTTTGTGATGATAATGATGGTGGTAATGATGATGACGGTGGTGATAATGATGATGGTCGTGGTAATGATGATGGTGGTGATGATGATGATGATGATGACGATGATGATGATGTTAGTAATGATGATGATGGTGATAATGATGATGATGGTGGTGATGGTAATGATGGTGATAATGATGATGATGATGATGTTGGTAATGATTATGATGATGGTGATGATGATGATGATGTTGGTGGTGGTAATGATGATGATGATGGTGGTGGTGGTAATGATGATGATGATGGTGGTGGTGGTAATGATGATGATGTTGGTGGTAGTGATGATGATGGTGGTGATGATGATGGTGGTGGTAATGATGATTATGCTGGTGATGATGGTGGTGATGACGATGATGTTTGTGAAGATGATAATGATGGTGGTAATGATGGTGGTGGTAATGATGATGATGGTAATGATGATGATGATTGTGGTAGTGATGGTGATGATGGTGGTAATGATGATGGTGATGATGATGATGGTGATGATGATGATGATGTTGGTTATGGTGATGATGATGTTGGTTATGGTGATGATGATGATGGTGTTATGATGGTAGCAATGATGATGGTGGTTAAATGACGAAGGTATTCACATGGTGATTTTGATGTTAACGAAACAACTCACATATTGATACGACACACGAAAGAGCGTGCTATACTTTCAGGGGTCAGGAAAAACCTAGTCTATGGTCCTCCAAAATCGCCTTCTGTAGATCGTTGTGTCTGCCCAAGCAACGCAGTTACTTCATGATTTATGAATTGCATTGGGATGTCGTTAACAGACAATTCAGGAATTTTAACAGTTATCACCATCATCGTCAATGACAACGTCGTCGTCAGCATTAGCTTCGCTATTATCATCGATATTTTCATTATTGTCGCCGTCGTCATCATGATCTTCAAGGTCATGATCATCATCATCACCATCATCATAATTATCACCATCGTCATCACCATTGTCATCATTATTATCACCATCATCATCGCCATAACCATCATGATTATAATAATCTGTATTATTATCATCACCATCATCATTATCACCATCATTATAATCATGATCACTAGCGATCATGGTTCTCTAATCTTGTGATCTCCAACACTATGTATCAGTACCAGTGGACTTCCGGTCCCCAATATGGCGGATAGGCATTTGAACTGTTAAGCCTCTGGAGTCTTTATGCTTTTGGCTACTGTTTGCAATCGCATTTTCCTCATATTAGACTGGCAGTGCATGGTTCCGTCGCCCTGCTACTGAGTTGAGTGCGTGGCGCGACACTGTGAGCTGTGAATTTCGTTTGAAATGTTTTTACATCAGTCCGCGGTTGTTGTAGCGTGAACTGCATGTTCGGAAAGATGGCGGTCGGCCTGTCGTTTTGAATTGACTGGATTGCCTGTTCTGTTCACGAGTGCATGAATTGTACATGTGGATTAGCTTTTCCCTATTACCGGTGTTTCTCGCCATCTGGCGAACCCACTCCGACTTCAGAGGTACTTGTAATTTACTTACGCAAGTCAAGGATGAGAAGTCAACATTTTAGTCCAACTGATCGGTGTAGGGACTGAGCCCCCTACCCCAGCATCAGAACACGGTGTGTGTAAGAGCGAGCAATCTTATCTATTAGGCCATGCTGACCTCCCATATTTGTGATAATGTGTCTTTGTGTCTTAAAGTTAAGTTAGTTGCATATCCTTTACAGAACGTTGCAATCAAATCCAGCAGTTTTGTCTGTGATTTCTTGGCAATAATACATTTACCATGGCTTTCTGAACGACCGATCTTAGCCTCTTTACAAACAGTTAGATTACTCGTCTTCGATTGAACTGGTAGTTTTCAGCAAAGTTCTGTAAAACCACATCTCTGATTCCTGGATGGAGTTTTATTTGCTTGTTTACCAACTAACGGCTCCGTGTCGAAGTGTTTACGGACGCAGTTCGTGATTCCGCATACCCAAGTTCGAAACATAGCTGCCCGCGATATGTCAGCAGACCGCGTTGCTTTGGCTTTTTACGAAATTGTATGGGTGCCGGTCGTTCAGAAAGCAATGGCAAACTACTGAACGTAAACCTGCCAAGAGATCACAACAGCAAAAAATGCTAGTGTTGACTGCAACATCCTGTAAATGATATGCAACTAACTTTTTTGTTTTGTTTACCAACTGCCCAATTTGTAGAGCTATATGTCAAAATTGGTTCCACGTAACACGCAAGAATTCATTTTATATCTTTCAATTCCAGGGATCTATTACATAAAATGGTCTTCGTTTCATACAAGAGATTTTGCCTGTCTTATTATGTTCTTTATCTCCGTTATGCTCTTTATATCTTCCATCTCATGTTATCCATGTGCATAGAAACATGAATTATCGCGCTTGCCCCAAAATAATCCCACTGACAGTAACTGTGATCCGATGATCGAGTGAGATGGCGAAACATGACCGCCCACGGTTATCGGCCTGGCACATAATGATGACTTTAGCTGTACATTTAATCATGATCCGTTTCTTTGATATTCTCATTACTTTTGTCTCCTTGTTATTCAATCGACACTCGACTCGCAGACCGCCGTTAATTCCCAGAACATTTACTAGTAGGCCGGCTTCCTGGCTTAAAGGTTAGCAACTTTTCTCCGTAATCTCGTATACTCTCGTAAGTAACGTGACGACAGTGAGAATCAGCAGTGGTTCGAATCGCGTCGGTAACTTACGGGGTATGTGAGCCGGCCGCTGAGAAAGCAATGGCAAACCACTGAGCGTAATCTTGCCAAGAAATCAACAATCTGCTGAAAGATGCTGATGTTGACAGCAATGTCCTGTAAATGATATGCAAACAACAACAAAAATTTACTAGTAGACATGTTTGACTGATTTGGCCTGCAAGCCAAGGTCAATCAACAAAATTAATCGCCTTGATGGGGACTCGAACACAAGTCTATCATCCCAGCAGAGGATCCTACTATGTATTTTACTACCGCAGCTTCCGGCGTATGATATTACAAGAGTAATATTTTTGCAGATTTTGTTCATGTCAACTCTTTTATTTCCTCTTGTAGTCGACTTTATACCTTTCCGTTTGCAAACAACACAAAAATCCCCCAAAACTCTCCGCTGTTATCGCTTCCATCGAAGGCCCCGGTTCGTTCCACACCACAGTCTGCCTTATACTTAGCCCTTTAATGTTATTTTTTGCTATTTTAATTTCCAGCAACCTAACAACCGCGTCAACAGCCGCCACAGGTGTCCAAATTACTTTGGAGTGGGAATATGAAAACGGGGAGTAAATTGAAATGGGCACATCAAAGGAAGTTAGCAATAAAGGCGCTGGATATTAGAAAAGTCACAAAGTCGTTTTGCGTCTGTCTAGATGGGGCGGAAGGATATCCTAATAAACTGTGTAAGCTGGTTGTCGAAGGAATCTCACTATTCATTGAGTTGGAGTAGTTGTGGTTTCTTTCAGGGCTGGGTCGCATTCATACCTCCATTCATGGAGCCATATTGTTTTCACTCTATGTATGTTTTAAACAGTTCCTGGGCGTACGAATATGTTTGTGAAGCAGACGCCAGAAGAACTCTTTGAGGTGAGAGTATCAAAAGCAACATGAAGGTTATGGCAAGGTCAGGCTGAGTGCTTCCGTTCGCTGACAGTCATGAGAATCTACCTTTAGGCAAACAATTCTAATCGTTGTTTGATGCTCTTCTGTCGGGAGTACGTGACAGCTGCCTCAATGGCATATCGTGTTGTTTGGTTACATTTTTGTTTATGCATATCCACAACACAGAATGGCTTAGAAAACCTAATAGCCTCAACCCAATTGAATAGTGAAAATCACAACTTATATCTTAACATAGCAAAAACAAAGATAATGCATTCAGACAAAACTACTATGGAGAAAGAAATATACATTAATGGGGAAAAATTGGAGGTGGTGGAAAATTTTGAATATCTTGGGTCACTGATTACCAACAATGGTGACACAATGACAGAAATTAAACGGCGACTGTCAATTGCTCTTCAAAGACTAAAACAGCTGAATAAATTATGGAGTGGGACAGACAGAACTACAAAAATTAGATTTTTAAGAGCATGCATCTTTCCCATTGCAACATACGCCTGTTGGACACTTACTAAACAAGCTGAACAGCGCATAAATGCCTTTGAATATAAATGTTATAGATGAGTTCTAAGAATA
>OY992880.1:126459657-126469657 GCA_963921405.1 Cepaea hortensis | reverse complement strand
AGCAGCCAGCGAAGAGTTCCAACACTAATAGTTCTTATAGCAATCTGATTATATGTCCGTCTCGCCTTTCCTCTGAGCGTTGAGCGTCGGCCAGATCCCCTCGTCACACCTCGCTGTTTCATTCTTACCAGACTATGGTGATCCATTTGCTTCTCCGAGGTGTACACGTGCTCCCACAAGGCCGCAACCACGTCTGCCTTGTCATGCATCAATACTCCACCAAGTTTTGCCGAGCCAGCCAATCTGTCCGCCTGTTCACTCCCCAGCACACCGGCATGCCCAGGAGAAAAGATCCAGGTGATGCTTGCAACCCGTGACCTCCGAAGTGAAGCAAGCCACTCTGCACGAAGCTTGCCTGTTCTCACCCTTCTCAGCATGCTTTCTGAATATATGTATAGACCAATCAGATAGAAACATAGATTTATAGACCAATCAGCTAGGAACATAGATTTATAGACCAATCAGCTAGAAACATAGATTTATAGACCAATCAGTTGGGAGCAGATTTATAGACCAATCAGTTGGGAACATAGATTTATAGACCAATCAGCTAGGGACATAGATTTATAGACAAACAGCTAGAAACATATATTTATAGACCAATCAGTTAGAAACGATTTATAGATCGATCAGCTAGAAGCATAGATTTATAGGCCAATCATCTAATTTGGATCTATAGAGCAATCAGCTAGAAACAGATGTATAGACCAACCAGCTAGAAACAGATGTATAGACCAATCAGCTAATATAGATTTATAGACTAACCAGCTAGAAACATATTTATAGACCTATCAGCTAGAAACATATATATAGACCAATCAGCACCCCTTGAATGATGTCAGTTTCACATCGGCCGCCTTTACTTTCAGGATCTTTTCTGGTGTCCATTTTAGAATGGGTCAACTTGGGAGCAAAGGTCAATTTTAAAAATTCGAATCCACCTTAAAACGGATCGAACCTTTGACCACCGGCGTGGCAAGCGAGACGCTGCCGCGGATCTTCACCCTGCCCTTTCATTCCAATGTCCATTGTGTCCTTAATGTTCTGTGTCCGTTGCCCGCTGCTGGGGTTTGAACTCGCATCACTCTCTGTCTTGGCATTTAAGTGCCCTAACAACTATACCATCACAGATCCAGTTCGTTTGGAGCTTCTCTATAGATCCCAATATTGTGTCCCCTCTCGCTTAAAAAAATGGGTATAAAGACTAGAAGATCGATTTCAACGCATCGGGTTTTACCCCATATGGCTCAGTCTCTATACACAAAGTGGCCTGTAGACAGCATGGCACAGAGCACGAACTCCAGCGACGACCCCCGGGAGTCTCCGTCCGAGAAAATTACACGCATGAACCGAATAACCCAGTCCGGAATCGAACCCACAATTATCGAAGCGCCAGGCAGACGGTGAACCACATCCTGGTTAATACTGTGCGGTGTATAAGTATTACCATGACCACGTCCAACACAACAGGTGTGTCACAATTCCACACACAGCTGCCAGGTGTGTCGCAATTCCACACACAGCAGTAGTGTAGAACGAGGAAAGCCGCCGGTTTTGAGGCGCAAAAGCGATTTGCGCCACAAAGGGCGATAACTCCGGTTAATTTCCTCCGCAAAGGGCGATAACTCTCCGGGTTGTTTTTAATTTCTATATCAAAGGGCGCTAACTCTCCGGATTTTTTAAAAAGTCAAGGGCGATAACTCTTTTAATAGGCGTGTGTCCGAGTGGGTGTGGTCTAGTGACACTAGGTATGTGTACAACATAAAAATACAAAATAACAAACGACTCAAGTAAGGTATATGTTTTTTATTAAACCACGTATAGACAATACAATGCATATTAAATAAGTAATGGCATAGTCGAGATATTATCATTTTGTGTCTGTCTTTTTATATACAGATAGGACAGAGATATACGATGTTGCTGATATGTATATACAGAAGAGTCTTGTGTTTTGAAGCCTATATTGGTCCCCCCACTCGGTGTTTGGGTGTTGAGTACTTCTAAAAAAGTGTCCTTGTTTAAATGCATGTTGTGGTTTTTGGTCAGACCTTTGGTACTGATTTTATCATAATCTCCGACACAAATATACGTCTTACTACATAACGAGACCATCCCCTTCCCTTCGTATTCTAACTTGAAAAGCCCGGGGGTTCTCTTTTCATAGGCTTTGATAGTCTGGCAATCCTTACAGGTATCAGTACTAGGGGTAATTCTATGAACAGGGCAGGTTTCAGACGGGAACCACTGATTATAGACTCTATCATATTCTTCTCGTAGGTGTGGTCTAACTACTTCAGAGAGTGAGTCGGCACTAAGGGCCAAATATAAAGAGTCAGTGTCCATTTCACAAAGCTGAAAGTCGTCTTTAGAGATAAATTTGTCTAGAGAGTCGTAGTAGAAAGCCAACATTCTTAATTTGGCATACTGATAAACGAAAAAACCAATCTGTAGAGGTAGATCCCAGACAGTTTTCTTCTTTAGTGTTTCAACTTCGAATAGATCAGGTGTAATACCAGTCATGCTTTTAAACCTGGGGTTATTGAGTGCTTTGGTCGTGTCTTTTCCGTGACAGTAGGAGACCTCGGTATGTTTGGCTTTATTAGTTAACGTTTTACCGTAAGCGGCATTACCTAGCAATTTCATTGTGTCTGCTGTAATAGACTCGGCTGGATTTTTGTCCCCTTGGCGACGGGCATTAGACACTGTTTCACCAAATTGTTTAAAACAACTAACCGGTCGATATTCTATTGTCTGGTAGATGTGTGTAACTACCAACCCATGGGCTAGATACCACTTTAAAAGAGGGGTGGCTAATAATATTTTCTTCCCGAAATAACTACTAATCAAAGTCCGTCGTGGGGTACTCAGTAGTTTATTTTTTATGGCGTAGTCTTTCATAAACTCCCCAATATCGTCCCTCGACACTTCTGTGTTCTTAAAAATAGGGGGCATTTCGGCAAAGGACTCTTGTAAATCAGTCGGGGTCTCTATATCGCACTCCACCAACCCGAAAAATTTATCACTTTTTACAGCCTCAATGATCTGGTTTTCACTCAAAGAACCCCAAGGAAGCTCTGACGGTGGAAATTTCTCTTTCAGGAAACACTTTATTTGTGTGTTTGATCTCTTTAATCTCTGCCACTCACACTCCCAAATAACCTTAACTGTCACCCCAACAGTTTTTTCTAGATACATGTGAATGTCACACGTATTCTGATGCAGTTCTACTAGTGGTTTATTATTAACGGGGTTAATAGTTTTCCCATCAGTTAGACGGCAAGAGGGGTGCCCATGGAACAAACACCCATGGAATTGGTAAGCTGTATTATTCTTTTTATCCCACCCATCTACTCTAATATACCGATCGCCGAGTTGCATCTCATGACTATTGAATTGGGTTTTTAAATCTATATTTTCATTATGTGACACCCAACTTAACCACTCTCGACACTGACGTGTGTATTTATGTAATCTATGTGCTCTAAAACCATCCTCGCGACTTCTATATATGGGGAAGTCTGTTGGCATATCTTTCATCAGAGACCAAAGGTATAAGGCATTCGCATCAAACCCTTTATTACCTTTTACCGGCTTATTACCCCTGATATGGGTCTGATTGGCCTCGTGGTAACGATGAAAAATGATACTCGGCCCACCCACTATATTGTCTCGTAATAACTTGTGTACCTTCTCCTCCTTCTTCGAACACAAAACAAAAGAAACATCTTTATTCATCGTGTTGAATAGGTACTGTAAAGTAATACCGGGGACTGAGATGGCCTGTTTACACATGTCTATTTTTAACTCGGCATAAAAGGCTACTTGTTTGTCCAGGGCTTTTAGAAAGGGGGATACGTCTTTGATGTTGTACCAAATTTAAAAATCCCGCAAGGTACTCATCTTATTATCGGTCCATGCTTTCTGACAAACTGTGTATTCTGCTTCGGAAATGTTACGGTTTTTAAGTTTAGAGAAAAAGACTGTATATGGTGGTAGGGCTGTCTCATTTAACTTTATCAGGTCGGTCAGATATTCGTATGGAAAACACCCTTTTGTCTCTTCAATACAAAAAGAGGCCAGATATTGAGAGTAACTTACACCCGGGACCAGAAAGTTGGAGACGTCAAGGAATTTCAGTCTTTCTGTCGCTATACACATAAAATTATTATTTCTTTTGACTATAAACTTGAATGGGTTAGCCTCCCGATCAAGGAAATATTGTATCAAATAAGGTTTCAGGAGGTTAATGTCATATTTTCCGCTATTCAACCCAAACAGAGGGAGTTCTTTCAGAAAGGAGTCGAGCCTTTCGCTTAATTTTGGGTGGTCACCTAATTTTGCAAAGACTGACTCGAACTTTTTCAGTAACAGTTCGTATGACTTAGCGGCTATGTCATGGAGATAGTCCATCATTTCGTTTACGAGTACCTGTGGATCACCTGTGGTAATAAAACATTTAGGGGTGTCGAACCCAGGGACATTAGAAGCGACTGCACATGAGAGGGGGACGTGTCTGGCTATAAAGGTCGTCGACTTTGAATTAGCTGGTAATTTTTCATTATCGAAGAAAGATTCCATGTCGTAGCATGCTCTATATGGGAAAATAAAGGTTACGTCTACATCAAACCCATGTTCACATAGTAATTCCAAAATAGATTCAGTCGGGTGATAAATCCCGCCTTTATATGTTTCAATGGTGGCTATCCCTTTACACGTAAGTTCGTGGGGTGTCAGTCTCTTGTACATCTTAAACAGTTTACCACATTTCCCACAAGAAAAACATCGAGCGGCCTTGGTCACATCAACAATATACATGAAATGGTTTTCATGTAGAAGAAGATTAAGTATGTCTTGATTTGTACTACTACTTCTGATTTTCGGAACTAGATGTTCCTCCTCTGTAAACGTAAACACATTTATTTTTATGTTAAAGCATTCTTCCAGGGCAGGTAAGTCAACTAAATTGACCCCGGTGAAATGTTTGTGAGATTTCAACCCTTTATAGCGCACCCATAGGGTGACCAGTTTTCGTGTATCTTTTCGTATATTTCTGACAGACCCTGTTCTGAAAACAGCCAACGCACGGAACATACACATATTATCTGTGTACGGCTTACCGTCTTTGTCGCTTTGAAGCGTATTAATAAAATTGTTGTGTTTGATATGGTTTGGAATTGATTCTAAACAACAACCAACGGAGAATTCTACCAGTTTATACACATAAAAAGTGATACTGGGAATTGTTTCAACAAAGTATTTGGTATCTGGTCTAGTTAATGTCGCTGAATTGACCAAGTCAACAGCGTTTAGTTTGTTTACAAAGCCCTCGAAATCAGATCTATTGTTCACTAAGAAAGGTATATCGAACAATGAAGAGTTATTCGGACTGGCATGGTAGAACCGTAGGGCTTGTGTCTCTCGATGTCTCAAGACTATATGCAGACTGGGGATTATTTTAAACCGCGAGTTTTGAACATTAAAAAGCGGGAATAAACGAGTGCACCAATCTGTTGTCATATCACTATCTGGTCGATTAAAAAATGTCCATTCACATAGATAGCGACCGTGTCGTATGTGTGATTTAAGAGTGTCCCAATGCTCATTATATACAACCCTAACATCTAGCGGTAGTTTCTGTAATGATAAATATTCAGTAGTTGTGTTAACACCAGACGTTCCTGGCTGCTCGTCTTGGCCCATGGCACGTAGTTGATCAGATGACAAGGTATCTGTTGATAGTGCGTCACTTGGTGTGGTACCAGCTGATAGCTGAACATCTGTTGACAAGGAACTTGATATTGATGCGTCACTCGGTAAGGCACTAGATGATAGCTGAGTATTATTAGTAGGCAACAGGTTATCACCCCCGCCATCCGACAGGGCACCTGTTGTTGATGCGTCAGTCCCCAAGTGACTAGATGATGATAGGTTTGTCATGTTAGTTGATGGTATTTCAGTGTCTGTAACTGACGACACTCTGTCGTTTGACGTTTGTTGTTCAGGTATTTTCTGACGTTTACCAGTAGATTGATCATCTGTGGTCGGATCTTTTCTTCTCTTGTGACTTGGGGTCTGTTGATTATTACCAGACATGTGGTTAGATGATGGTTGCGTGGCCGAGACGTTACTTGATACTGGTTCATGTTCAGTCTTTATGTGTCTCCGTAAGGCGTCTTTTCTGGTATACATACGATCACATAAATCGCAATTGAACTGTTGTGTAGAATGAGTAGTCGCAACATGTCTACATAAAGTAGTAGACCTTGTGAAGGACTTGTTACACAGAGTACACTTGTGTTTCTGTGTAGCTGACATTCTTGATACAGTAAATAGTTTATAAAACGACCGAAGTATTTCTGAATGTTATTCAGGTATACAACACAGTTTGTAAGATGACAAAATTTTTTTAGATGTGTTGATTCGTAAATATGAGTCTGGTGTAGACAATATGGCAACTGATCAAACATGTATTTGAGAATATCACAGATGAATTCTTGTCTGCTTATGATCGGTTAATAATGTGTCCTTGGGCAGATAAGAACTCCTTGTACAATAGTGATGAACAAAGGCCAACCAGTTTCATACGTTTTTTTTTTTTTTTTTTTTGGTATCAGAAGACACACTTGTTAAAGTCCATTGAATTTAATTTCCGTTGAATCAAAACATCCTTCTTCGTTGACTGTGAAATGAGAAAAGACTTGGCCTTCCTTGCGTCACTGGTTTTGATTCTTATTGACAGACCGTTGTTCATTTCAGATATACACCTCTCTCAGGCAGACAGTATCAAAACCAGTGACGCAAGGAAGGCCAAGTCTTTTCTCATTTCACAGTCAACGAAGAAGGATGTTTTGATTCAACGGAAATTAAATTCAATGGACTTTAACAAGTGTGTCTTCTGATACAAAAAAAAAAAAAAAAAAAAAAACGTATGAAACTGGTTGGCCTTTGTTCATCACTATTGTACAAGGAGTTCTTATCTGCCCAAGGACACATTATTAACCGATCATAAGCAGACAAGAATTCATCTGTGATATTCTCAAATACATGTTTGATCAGTTGCCATATTGTCTACACCAGACTCATATTTACGAATCAACACATCTAAAAAAATTTTGTCATCTTACAAACTGTGTTGTATACCTGAATAACATTCAGAAATACTTCGGTCGTTTTACAAACTAAACGCTGTTGACTTGGTCAATTCAGCGACATTAACTAGACCAGATACCAAATACTTTGTTGAAACAATTCCCAGTATCACTTTTTATGTGTATAAACTGGTAGAATTCTCCGTTGGTTGTTGTTTAGAATCAATTCCAAACCATATCAAACACAACAATTTTATTAATACGCTTCAAAGCGACAAAGACGGTAAGCCGTACACAGATAATATGTGTATGTTCCGTGCGTTGGCTGTTTTCAGAACAGGGTCTGTCAGAAATATACGAAAAGATACACGAAAACTGGTCACCCTATGGGTGCGCTATAAAGGGTTGAAATCTCACAAACATTTCACCGGGGTCAATTTAGTTGACTTACCTGCCCTGGAAGAATGCTTTAACATAAAAATAAATGTGTTTACGTTTACAGAGGAGGAACATCTAGTTCCGAAAATCAGAAGTAGTAGTACAAATCAAGACATACTTAATCTTCTTCTACATGAAAACCATTTCATGTATATTGTTGATGTGACCAAGGCCGCTCGATGTTTTTCTTGTGGGAAATGTGGTAAACTGTTTAAGATGTACAAGAGACTGACACCCCACGAACTTACGTGTAAAGGGATAGCCACCATTGAAACATATAAAGGCGGGATTTATCACCCGACTGAATCTATTTTGGAATTACTATGTGAACATGGGTTTGATGTAGACGTAACCTTTATTTTCCCATATAGAGCATGCTACGACATGGAATCTTTCTTCGATAATGAAAAATTACCAGCTAATTCAAAGTCGACGACCTTTATAGCCAGACACGTCCCCCTCTCATGTGCAGTCGCTTCTAATGTCCCTGGGTTCGACACCCCTAAATGTTTTATTACCACAGGTGATCCACAGGTACTCGTAAACGAAATGATGGACTATCTCCATGACATAGCCGCTAAGTCATACGAACTGTTACTGAAAAAGTTCGAGTCAGTCTTTGCAAAATTAGGTGACCACCCAAAATTAAGCGAAAGGCTCGACTCCTTTCTGAAAGAACTCCCTCTGTTTGGGTTGAATAGCGGAAAATATGACATTAACCTCCTGAAACCTTATTTGATACAATATTTCCTTGATCGGGAGGCTAACCCATTCAAGTTTATAGTCAAAAGAAATAATAATTTTATGTGTATAGCGACAGAAAGACTGAAATTCCTTGACGTCTCCAACTTTCTGGTCCCGGGTGTAAGTTACTCTCAATATCTGGCCTCTTTTTGTATTGAAGAGACAAAAGGGTGTTTTCCATACGAATATCTGACCGACCTGATAAAGTTAAATGAGACAGCCCTACCACCATATACAGTCTTTTTCTCTAAACTTAAAAACCGTAACATTTCCGAAGCAGAATACACAGTTTGTCAGAAAGCATGGACCGATAATAAGATGAGTACCTTGCGGGATTTTTTAATTTGGTACAACATCAAAGACGTATCCCCCTTTCTAAAAGCCCTGGACAAACAAGTAGCCTTTTATGCCGAGTTAAAAATAGACATGTGTAAACAGGCCATCTCAGTCCCCGGTATTACTTTACAGTACCTATTCAACACGATGAATAAAGATGTTTCTTTTGTTTTGTGTTCGAAGAAGGAGGAGAAGGTACACAAGTTATTACGAGACAATATAGTGGGTGGGCCGAGTATCATTTTTCATCGTTACCACGAGGCCAATCAGACCCATATCAGGGGTAATAAGCCGGTAAAAGGTAATAAAGGGTTTGATGCGAATGCCTTATACCTTTGGTCTCTGATGAAAGATATGCCAACAGACTTCCCCATATATAGAAGTCGCGAGGATGGTTTTAGAGCACATAGATTACATAAATACACACGTCAGTGTCGAGAGTGGTTAAGTTGGGTGTCACATAATGAAAATATAGATTTAAAAACCCAATTCAATAGTCATGAGATGCAACTCGGCGATCGATATATTAGAGTAGATGGGTGGGATAAAAAGAATAATACAGCTTACCAATTCCATGGGTGTTTGTTCCATGGGCACCCCTCTTGCCGTCTAACTGATGGGAAAACTATTAACCCCGTTAATAATAAACCACTAGTAGAACTGCATCAGAATACGTGTGACATTCACATGTATCTAGAAAAAACTGTTGGGGTGACAGTTAAGGTTATTTGGGAGTGTGAGTGGCAGAGATTAAAGAGATCAAACACACAAATAAAGTGTTTTCTGAAAGAGAAATTTCCACCGTCAGAGCTTCCTTGGGGTTCTTTGAGTGAAAACCAGATCATTGAGGCTGTAAAAAGTGATAAATTTTTCGGGTTGGTGGAGTGCGATATAGAGACCCCGACTGATTTACAAGAGTCCTTTGCCGAAATGCCCCCTATTTTTAAGAACACAGAAGTGTCGAGGGACGATATTGGGGAGTTTATGAAAGACTACGCCATAAAAAATAAACTACTGAGTACCCCACGACGGACTTTGATTAGTAGTTATTTCGGGAAGAAAATATTATTAGCCACCCCTCTTTTAAAGTGGTATCTAGCCCATGGGTTGGTAGTTACACACATCTACCAGACAATAGAATATCGACCGGTTAGTTGTTTTAAACAATTTGGTGAAACAGTGTCTAATGCCCGTCGCCAAGGGGACAAAAATCCAGCCGAGTCTATTACAGCAGACACAATGAAATTGCTAGGTAATGCCGCTTACGGTAAAACGTTAACTAATAAAGCCAAACATACCGAGGTCTCCTACTGTCACGGAAAAGACACGACCAAAGCACTCAATAACCCCAGGTTTAAAAGCATGACTGGTATTACACCTGATCTATTCGA
>OY992880.1:126432157-126454657 GCA_963921405.1 Cepaea hortensis | reverse complement strand
CGGAAACGGATGGAGGCGCTGGAGGCCGTGGCTAGGGAAGAAGCTGGCTCCCCACGACCACAAGTGTTAAGGGGCAAGTAAAGGCTGCACGGGCTCACCTCACTGAGGGAGCGGAGGCTTGGGAGGAACATGTTAACAGCTTACAGTCAAACACAACAAGGACAATGAAATTGACCGAATGTCTTGACAGCAGGAGAAAGACGCCCGGAGTCATGACCCGGACGGGCCCGCCCCTAGAGAGTGTTAAGTGAATAATGGGCTGAAACACTTGGGGAAAAGGGTGTACTTCTGATGATCAGAAGCCACCCCCTCCCCTGACGATCAGAAGCCCCCTGTCGTGTTTGCTCGACGGCGGAGTTGTTATCACTGCGGGTTTCATTGGTAGCATAGAGTTAGTAGGAAGATTGTGTTGCAGAGTGCTTTCTTAGTAATATTGATACATGTTTGTTCTCTAGTATTGGTGCCATTTGTCCAATGAGTTCTATATGGCACTTTAACATCTGTATGTGAATACAGTTGACAGCTGTTCAATGACGGGTATGTTTGACAGAGGTGTAAAGGCGAGAGGGTCGAGTTCATTGCATCGAATCTTATTTCATAAGGCTGGGTCTTTTGTTGCAGATCGGCCTGCCGAAAGCGTCATACGGAGCACGAACTCCGTAGCTCCAGCGACGACTCCCAGGAATCTTTAAAAAAATACTGCAGTCGTGAATCGAATGATGGAGTCAGACGGCATTACCAGCTCGCCACATCACCTTGCAAAAGGCTAATTCTGCCTGGATAATTCTGATGTTAGTCTCTACAAGGCATCCCCCGTGAGATGTCATGACTGGCTCTAGATCGTAGCTCTGTTTCACTTGTTAGGAATTTGAGATTCTTTTCCTTTGTCTTACCTTGTGGTATTTGTGTCCTTTCCATATTGACCATAATTTATGTTGTTTTGCGGGTTAAATCTACCCCTAGTTGCTAAATCACAAACAGTGCCACATTTTTCAAGTCTTCCTAGAGTAAACAACTCAGAGGCAAGGACATAGGAAATATGAAATCGAGAATCAATATCAATGCACTTGGGGCATTTCCGCACTTGCTCTGTTCCCTTCTGAATTAGCCTCCAAGAGTTCTCACGATGAGGATATCAGTGGCAGCCTGGTCAATGTTATCAGAGGAAAGTTCTAAAGCAACAACATGTTGTAGTCAGACATTGTGTGTGTACATTAACAAGTATTATTATGTGCACGTATATCGGAGTTCTTCCTAACGAATTATTGGTCCGAATTCAATTGCTTGTGGTGGGAATACTTCTTAAGGATTTTGTTTTAAGTAAGGCCCAATATTTGCCACGGCCTCGTTAAAATAGCTAAAACTGCACATAGGGGGTAAAGTGTGAAGATGGGATGATGAGATCGTGACTGTCTCATGATCTCATCATCCCATCTTCACACTGTCTTCACCTCGACACAGCTTGGTACAAGAGGAACAATATGAGATGATGGCTATATTAACACTGTCTTCACCTCGACACAGCTTGGTACAAGAGGAACAAGATGAGATGATATTATGACCACTGTCTTGACAGGCAAGCTCACTAACGTCTATGTCACTTGGCTCTAGTAAAGTTGGTATCGGACAATTTTCAAAATTTCCTGTAATTAATTTTTGAGATGAGTAAAGCGACGGTCCTAATTCGGGTAAGAATCTCCGCAGATGCGAAGATCCAATACAGGTCTAGAACAGCCTGTTGGTTTCTCAGCATGGGGTGGGGAAGGAGACATCCTCGATAGAGTCCTTGCCGAGATCGTATTTTGTTACGAGTTTAGTTTAGTTTAGTTTAGTCGTTGGATCAACAACACGGCACACGGTTTAACCCATAAGTGCTCCGTTTTCCTCCTAACTCAAACCTGAGTCTGGAGAAACTCAGCTCAATGCACGAACTCCGTTGCATCGGCGAAGATCCTGAAATACTTTGGGTAGATTTTTAACTGGAAATTTTGCCCTGGCAGCGCCGTTAGGCTACTCTTTTTCGATTTCCAACTGCCAAGGGATTTTATACGTGCGCAATAATACACACGGGCGTCCGATCTCACTACCCAGAGACCAGGGGAAATTTATTACTGGAAGTCCAGGTGGATTTTTAAAATAAATCCCGGTCCGCACCGGGGCTTGAACCCGGGACCTCCAGCACTCGAAGCTGACACCATACCTCGAGACCACTCAGCCCCCCGCTTTGTTACGAGATAGAGGTGTGTGTGTGTGTGTGTGTGTGTGGTTGGGGGGGGGGGAACCACTACACCAGCCGCATCATGACAGATGCAAGTTCCTTACGTGGTTCAAACCACCTGAATGCCGATATTAGACTTAAGAGTTAAAGAGGTTTTACCAATCAATCAACCAACCCGCTTTTCTAAGATCAAGTGGTGAATTCTTCGTGGTGTAGGTTCAAACCCGGATGGTTCCTTGGCTTTATTGTCTGTCTATGGGATCTGGTGGTTTCGCTGCTATTTATCAGTTTGATACTTAAACAAAAAATTAGTTGCATATCCTTTACAGGACGTTTGCAGCCAACACCAGCAGTTTTTGCTGTTGCTGTTGACTTGACAAGTTTACTTTCAGTTGTTTGCCATTGCTTTCTGAAAGACAGTTTTATACTAATGTGAGCATAATATTGAATTGTTTCTCAGATACTGCAGGTAGCAAGCAGTACGTCTTTGATGTCCTGCAAAGTCAGGCAAACTGTTCATCTGAAGAGCCAGAGGTCATTCTAGATATACAGTATTCCCTATACACGTGACAACTCCAACTGTAGTAGCAGCAGCAGCAGCAGCAGTAGTAGTAGTAGTAGTAGTAGTAGTAGTAGTAGTAGTAGTAGTAGTAGTAGTAGTAGTAGTAGTAGTAGTAGTAGTGGTGGTAGTAGTAGTAGTAATGGTATTATTATTATTATTATTAGTAGTAGTAGTATTAGTAATAGTAGTAGTAGTAGTAGTAGTAGTAGTAGTAGTAGTAGTAGTAGTAGTAGTAGTAGTAGTAGTAGTAGTAGTAGTAGTAGTAGTAGTAGTAGTAGTAGTAGTAGTACTAGTAGTAGTAGTATTAGTAGTAGTAGTAGAAAAATTAGTGGTTGTTGCTGTAATTGTAGTAGTAGCAACAGCAGTAACAGCTGTAGATATAGTGAAAGTAGCAGCGATATTGATGTATCACATTATGGAGATTCGTATGACTCTTCATCATGCATACATGGAGATTATTCGAGTCCCTCAAGGGGGTCCCAAGGTCACACCTGTACACACATGAATCTGTATCAGTTATCGTTACCGTTGCCTTCCGGGTCTGCTTTCGGGCACGATGTGGCGTGTGGTCTATATTACATGGTTTTATGTTTCCTTCCGCTGCGTCTGAACTTGACCTAGAGAATGTGTTTGCAAAGTGGCACCTGTGTGACAACTGGGTGTCGGGTTAAATCATAGAACAATGTAAAATGGGGGAGGGGTGGGAAACATGGATGGAACTGTAGAATATATAAACAGATAGGAGGGCTTGGGTAAGATGAGAGAGGGTCTATGATCCACAGGGAGTTGAAAAGCAGTAGAAGAAGAAGAGGAGGAGAAGGAGGTGGAGGCAGAAGAAGAAAAAGTGAAGGAGGAGGCAGAAGAGAAAGAAGAGGGGGAGGATAAGGAGGAGGAGGAGGAGGAGGAAGAAGAAGAAGAAGAAGAAGAAGAAGAAGAAGAAGAAGAAGAAGAAGAAGAAGAAGAAGAAGAAGAAGAAGAAGAAGAAGAAGAAGAAGAAGAAGAAGAAGAAGAAGAAGTGGGGTGGGGGAGAAGAAGAAGACGACGGGAAAGAGGAAAAAGAAGAAACGCATTAAAGGCTCGTAGATGCGTCCTCTACTTTTACTCGACTTGACTTGACTTTGCTTTAGTATCACAAGCGTGCAGGTTTTCAGACTAAAGGTATTCTACTTTGATCTCTTTTAACGAATCTGGTTATTCCTACTCCCTCCTTGTATCTTTTGTAAGCGCCAGTTAATATCAAAGAAGCCTTGTACAGTTTGATCAGTTGACAGTTTTGTTATCACAAAAGTTGCTCTGTTGACAGTTTTGTCATCACAAATGTTGCTCTGTTGACAGTTTTGTTATCACAAAAGTTGCTCTGTTGACAGTTTTGTCATCACAAAAGTTGCTCTGTTGACAGTTTTGTTATCACATAAGTTGCTCTGTTGATAGTTTTGTTATCATACAAGTTGCTCTGTTGACAGTTTTGTTATCATACAAGTTTCTCTGTTGACAGTTTTGTCATCACAAAAGTTGCTCTGTTGATAGTTTTGTTATCATACAAGTTGCTCTGTTGACAGTTTTGTTATCATACAAGTTGCTCTGTTGACAGTTTTGTCATCACAAAAGTTGCTCTGTTGACAGGTTTGTTATCACACAAGTTGCTCTGTTGACAGTTTTGTTATCACACAAGTTGCTCTGTTAACAGTTTTGTTATCACATAAGTTGCTCTGTTGATAGTTTGTCATCGTACAAGCTGCTCTGTTGACAGTTTTGTCAGAATACGGCCTGGCCGTTAGAAAATTTGGTTTCTTGATTATTTTATCAGCATTGAGTTTTATCTGTAGACAATTTGACGTACTTGCAGGTTGATCTTTAGACACTCCATCTCTCTAGATAATTAGTCTATTGACAGTTTGGTATGTGTACAGCTTGATTTTCAGACAATTTGATGTGTTTACTGTTTGGTCTGTTGGCAGTTCCAGATGTAGACAGTATGGTACGTGAGCAGATCAGTTTATAAACTTCTGAAGGAGACATTTGTAAAATCATAAAAGAGACGTTTGATAATTCATTAAAGATACATTTGGGAATTCCTGAAGAGGACATGCATGAAGTCATGAAAGACAAATTTAAGAACTCCTAAAGGAGACATTTGTGAATTCATGAAAGAGGTATTAGTGAATTAATGAAAGAGACGTAGTTTTCCTAGTCGACTCTAAATTTAATATACGTAAATTGTGACTGAGGTCAGAAACCTACTACACACAGATAATGTTAGATATAAATCTGTCACCCGCAAACTTAATATAGCGGCAAAACAAATAGAATAAAACAGAACGGAGAGTGTAAAACAGGCGAAATATAAAGCATATATGCATATATACATACATAAAAGTTTATGAAGATTCAATAAAAACCTTTATGTTTGTTAGAAAAATACACATTAAACGTAGTGTAAGACCATGACAACACTGGAATCAGTAAATACTATAATGGTTACGGTAATCGTATAACGATTTCTACCAATGTAACAGAAAGTCAAAACAAAGCACTTAGTCTGATTAACTGTAGAACAGAAGTAATCGTTATTACACAGAAAAAGTGTATTCCCAAATGTGACATGAAAGAGAATGGAATTAATTTGAAACAAGTCAATGTAATTGGGTATTTGATACTTTAATAACAGCAGATGGAAGATGTATTATCGAAATTAAATGCAGAATAGCCCATGTAAAGGCAACATTTAACAAGATAAAGAATATTCTTTGCAATTTATTTTTGTTAATCGCGGTGAGGAAAAACTTTCTTAAGACCTATATTGAGCCAATCCTGATGTACGGAAGAGAATCATGGATACTTAGCAGACAAGTGAGGAATTATATGGAAGCTGCAGAGATGTGATTTTATATGAGAATTCTGCGACGACCATGGAAGGATAGAAAGAGTAATGAAGATATCTTGAAAGAAGTGAACTCACAAAGAGAACTGGTTACTACCATCAGAAGAAGACAGTCCGCATTCTTTAGCCATGTCAAGAAAAGGGGGAAGCTGGAGTATGTCGTCACAACTGGACGGTTGGAGGGGAGGAGTACCAGGGAATACCAAGAGAGAAGACCCTGGACAGTTTGACTTCATGGCAAGGAGGGACTTCGGTATTAGAAAGTATTGCAGCACAAGAGACAGACGGCTGTGGACAGACATAATCACAAACATCACATGGTATGGACTATAAGAAGAAGAATAATACAACGCTACTAGGCGAAATAATATAAAAACGATATAACTTCACGTAATAATAAAATAACAACAGTTGAGATAATAATGAAAGTGAACAAATACGTTATAATAAAACTACCACAATAAATGTATTTGTATCCTCACAATAAAAAAAAAACATATATAGTAGAATGATAATTGCATGCGGCGTTCGCAAGTGTGTAAGTTATATTGTCACATGAAGTGTAGACAGAAGTTGTTCTCTTGTGATCTTTGTTTATACAGACAGACAAGCAGACAGACGGATGGATACACACACGGACGGACAGACATATATATGTATATATATATATATATATGTATATATATATATATATATATATATATATATATATATATATATATATATATATATATATATATATATGTGTGTGTGTGTGTGTGTGTGAGTGTGTGTGTGTGTGTGTGTGCGTGTGTGTGTTCCAGCACATAAGAACAGATAGACAAAGAGATGGACAGACACAAGCAAACACACAAAAAGACAGACAATCCAAACGATGAATCGATGAGACAATCCAATCCGATGAAACAGACATTCGGAGATACAATCGATCGGATGGATGGAAGGATAGAAAACTGCAAATAAGTAGAAAGAAAGAAAGACAGACAGAATGACATATTTGCAAACGGACAGATAGATAGATGAATAGACAAACCGGCGGGCAAATGGGCAGACAAACATACGAACAGACAGATGGAAATATGGACAGATAGACAGACAGATAAACAATTATACAGACAAACAGATAGACAGATATACAGACAGATATAAAGAGAAACAGACATTAGACAGATATACAGACAGACAGATAAATCAAAGATCAAAACAAAGATATCAGACCTACTAAAACCCAACTGGTACCAATTAGCAAAAGCAACTACGAATGCCCTCATGTGATCACGCTGTTCTGTTAGTCGCCAGAAACGTTCTGTTAGTCGCCAGAAACGCACAACAAGAAACAATCCTTTGACCTAATCCCCAGGGAGAAATCTAGGATAATGTGACACTTTAAAAAGAAGGTCATAACCACACTTTTCCTTCACAGACCAGGATACACACAAACTTTTTAACGACCCCCGGCGCCTGAAGTTTTAATACTCGGCAAAGATTGTTCAACAAGGTAAAAGAACTGAAAAGTACCGCAGGCTCCGACGCTACACAATATTCGTGATCGCTTGCAGAGAATATAAAACTAGAATATTCGTGTTCCGTTGCTGAGAATATAAAACTTGTCTGTTGTTGAGACGATAAAAACAGTTCTTCTGTTACTGCGTCCACAAATGTGGCTTTGAAGATAAGAATGGGGCATATCTGGGAATAAAACGTATAGGCTTGTATTTATGCGACCAGCCGCTGAGAAGTAGTCAGAAAGATGCATAAGTTGGTAAGTTTAAGATATATATCTTTTGTTGACATCAAGCGGCAAGATACGCTTACATACGCCTCAAACGGCAAGATACGCTTACATACGCCTCAAACGGCAAGACACACTTACATACGCCTCAAACGGCAAGATACGCTTACATACGCCTCAAACGGCAAGACACACTTACATACGCCTCAAACGGCAAGACACACTTACATACGACTCAAACGGCAAGATACGCTTACATACACCTCAAACGGCAAGATACGCTTACATACACCTCAAACGGCAAGATACACTTACATACGCCTCAAAACAAGTTGCATGTCCTTTGCAGGACGTTGCCATTAACCTCAACTCCAGTTTGATGTAATAGGATGTTTTCCATTGTGAATGTGAATGAACAAATTAGGAAAGACTTGGAAATGTGGTTTCTCAGACTGCCAGAGTAGCTAACAACAATTGCCTGAAAGGGCCTAACGAAACTACAGGGTGTTTGTAAAGTCTCACTACACTTTGTATGTAGAACGAATGTGAAAAATAAAGTACATGACGCTATCAAAAAATGTGCTCCACAGTCCATCATGAAGCAATATAAAGCGAATGGCTGTCGTCTGCTGGAGTAATTCTTTGCACTCCAAAATGAATGGTGTAATCAACGAAAGAAAGAATTTTTGTTTAGGTTGAATACGTGTTTCGAAATGATGGTTGATGCACACGGAAATAACAACAGACACGTCGCAGAAGGTATTTGACAATATGAAGAGACGTGTACTGTCATGTTTTGAAGCCAGTGGTGGACATTTCTAACACATTCTTTAATGAATACTTCATAGGTACTTTCCAGCTTCTCCAAAACAACGTTAGACGATAGCGGTGACTATTGTAACTAATATAATGCCTTTTTTAGCATATTTTTTGATAACGCCAAACACTTCATTTTTCAAATTTGACCTACATACAAAGTGTAACGAGACTTTAAAAACACCCCGTAGAACATTATATACAGCAATATCTTTGATTATGTTATGAAATGAGGAGGATTGGAGAACACCGTGCCAATTGGAAAGATCGAGGTTGAGGCAGACCAAGAGAAATGATACTGAATGAATTGAGACGGTGGCATGGAGAATTATCATCAGCAGAGTTGATTCAGAACACCAAAGACCGAGATCTGTGGAGAGACATGAAAGCCTACGCCAGCTGGCAGGGCACTTGATGATGAGTTTGCCATTGCTTTCGAAACTTGAAGTCAACGTTTAAATCCTTTATATATCCTATTCACAGGACAACACTGTCAACACCAGCATTTTACTGCTGTTGTTGATGTTTTATGAGGAGCGGCTGGCCAAGTGGCTAGAACGCTGGACTCTCGTTCGGGAGACCCGGGTTCGATCCATCGGTAAGGTATGGGATTTTTTTCTGTCGGGGGCAAAAAGAAAATCCTAACCTGCACAGTTCGCGGCGACTGCACTAGCCAGGCGGCCTTTATTCTTCAGGCTCAAAAACCCATCTGCCATACACCGCAAGGTACTATATTGGCAGTAAATGACAGTTGACAGTTGATGTCTTAGCAAGACTACGTTCAGTAGTTTGCCATTGCTTTCTGAACCACCGGCTCCCATACCAACACGTTAAAACCCAGCGAAACACAGTGTCCTGCCAAATCAGTCGCAGCTGTGTTTCGAACGCAGGTTATCGGAATTACAAACCGCGTCTGTAATGCATTCCCTTATAAATTATACTCAATATATATTTTACTAAAGTAATGACAGTAGACGGTGCTACCTGCTTTCTGTCAGCGCCGAATGTTGGGCGGCGCTTACCAAACCCGACACCCCACATTGTGCCAACGGCTTCGGGCCGAAGAGCGCAATTGGGAGGGTACTAGCCTTATCCTGGTGCGAGGAAATGCAACCCAAAGACAAAATAAGTCATGGCAGGGCAGACCAGGCCCTAAGCCTTGGTTGGCAGCTGGTCTAGGATCGAAGCTCCGACAGGCGGACAGTTAGAGCATTGCTTTGCTGATCCGGCAGCTTCTGCAGCTTGTCTTGTTCCAGATGTATTGGTGTTAACTTTCCTATGGAGTGAACTAGGCAGGCAGAGAGAGGGATCATGCTGCATGGGCAACACATGGTTTCTTTATTTTAGCCCAGGCTTTGTGCTATGGAGAGGCAATAACTCCATCCCTGGTCTTAACCGGTCTCGGAATCAAAGCGAGAGGCAACTGTTACGGGTTATAAGTCCTTGTCAGTTGGCGTAGACATGGGGCGCCACGCGTTGCCTCTGACGGTGGGAGACACCTACAGGTGTCACTGATCAGCTACCGCCCGCCTCAAGCTGGGCAGCCCCCGGCCAATTGGGTGCTGATCCGCCACAGCCTGCCTGCTTCAATGGGTGCTTGGGGCAAGGACAAAATCTGAATCGCAGGCTGTAAAACCAATGCACTAGGTACTAATAAAAAGAATAATAGAAACCTCAAGCTACGGCTTGCAACCTGGAACGTGAGAACCATGTGTCCAGGATTTTCCACTGACTTGACAAATATTGACGATGTGAGAAAAACGGCTGTGATTGATGCTGAACTCAATCGTCTTAACATTGATATTGCTGGCCTGCAGGAGACTCGCCTCGCTGAGGAAGGGTCACTTAGGGAAAACAATTACACCTTTTTTTGGAAGGGAAGAGGGCAGGCAGAACAAAGGCAACACGGTGTGGGCTTTGCAGTGAAGAATTCGCTACTGGGAATGATTGATATCCCAGCTGGAGGTAATGAAAGATTATTATCACTGCGCTTGGCAACCTCTTGTGGATTTGCCACCATTCTCACAGCATATGCACCGACACTCACTTCCTCTGATGATGTGAAGGATACGTTCTATGAGCAGCTAGACTCTGCGATCAAGGCAGTTCCAAAATCCGACTACATTTATATGCTCGGTGATTTCAATGCTCGTGTGGGAAAGGACTCGAGTTCATGGCCAGTGTGCCTTGGAAAATACAACATCGCTCGCATGAATGATAATGGGCAAAGGCTGCTGGAGCATTGCACTAGAAATGACCTATGTATTACAAACTCCTTTTTTAAAACAAAAGAGACGCATAAGGTCACATGGAAACATCCAAGATCCGGCCATTGGCATCAGCTGGACTTCATTATCACACGGAGACAACATCTGAACCATACATCATTAACTCGAAGTTACCACAGTGCTGACTGTGATACAGATCATTCTTTGGTTGTTGCAAGGGTTAGACTGAGACCAAAGAGAATCTACACAGCTAAACACAAGTCTAGCCCCAGGATTAATATTATTAACACTCACGATCCTGGAAAGTGCTTTGAATTTCAACAGCAACTTGAAGACGCTTTCAATGATACATCAGAAAATTGTATAGTAAATGATAAATGGAGTAAACTTAAGGAAACTATTTATAAAACAGCGGTAGGGGTTTACGGCACCGTGGGTCATAAGAGGCAGGACTGGTTTGCGGCAAACAGCCAGATACTGCAGCCCTTGATTGATAAAAAGAGGATAGCTCTCTTAAGAAACAAGGAAAGACCAACGCGTAACAATCTGAGTGAGCTGAAGCAAGCGAGGAAGGATGTACAAAAGGCTGCCAGGCAGTGTGCGAATGACTATTGGATCAAGTTATGTGAGTCCATTCAAATAGCAAGTGATAAGGGAAACATCAGAAGCATGTATGAAGGGATAAAGAAAGCCTGTGGTCCAATGATCAAAAGAAGTGCACCATTGAAAACCTTGACTGGAGAAATCATCACTGATAAGAAACAGCAGATGGATAGATGGGTCGAGCACTATTTAGAGCTTTACTCAAGTGAGACCAAGCTAGCGGATGATGCCCTCAACGCCATAGAGGCCCTGCCAACTCTTGACCACCTGGACACACTTCCCACTATAACAGAAGTTAAGTGTGCTATAAATGAGCTTGCATCTGGCAAGGCTCCAGGTAAGGATGGGATTCCAAAAGAGGTAATCAGGAGTGGGCAAGACACCCTCGCTCTACAGATCCACCAGCTAATAGAGATATGCTGGCGAGAAGGACAAGTCCCACATGATTTCAAAGATTCAAACATCATAACGCTGTACAAGAACAAGGGAGATCGGAGCGACTGCAACAACTATAGGGGTATCTCACTTCTGTGTATTGTTGGGAAAGTATTTGCCAGAATTGTCCTGCGCAGACTTCAAGTCCTGGGAGATCAAGTCTACCCCGAATCACAGTGCGGCTTCCGTCAGAACGGGTCTACCATTGATATGATATTCTCATTGCGACAGATGCAAGAAAAATGCCGGGAACAAAATCAGCCACTGTTTATTGCCTTCATCGACCTCACAAAGGCATTCGATTTGGTCAGTCGTGAGGGTCTGTTCAAAGCACTAAAGAAGATTGGCTGCCCACCAACTCTTCTGTCCATTGTGGAATCGTTCCACACAGGCATGAAGGGTATAATCAAGTTTGATGGCTCAACTTCAGAAGAGTTTGAAATTAAGAGTGGAGTTAAGCAAGGTTGTGTACTAGCCCCCACCCTCTTTGGGATATACTTTTCACTTCTACTGAAATATGCCTTTCGTGATCAGGATGACGGTATATACATTCACTCACGCTCAGATGGTGGCCTCTATAATGCTCAGAGATTGAAGGCCAAGACCAAAATTAGCAGGGTACTAATCAGAGAGTTGCTTTTTGCGGATGATGCTGCGATTACGACCCACTCTGAGGAAGAATTACACCATCTACTATCTGCATTCTCCAGTGCTTGTTCTGAATTTGGTTTAACAATTAACAAAAAGAAGACACATATTATGTCACAAGGTGCTCATGGTGTACCATCAATCTTTATTGACGACGCCGAACTGGAGATAGTAGACCATTTTACATATCTAGGATCAGAGGTTAATAGCAAATTATCCCTCGATCAGGAAATCAACATCAGGATTGGCAAGGCAGCAACAACAATGAACATGTTAGCAAAAAGAGTCTGGGAGAACAGGAAGCTTACTGCCAAAACAAAAGTCCTTGTCTATCAAGTCTGTATCCTTAGTACTCTTCTTTATAGCAGTGAAACCTGGACAACTTACTCACGCCAAGAGAAACGTTTAAACAGCTTTCATATGCGGTGTCTGCGAAGAATACTTGGTATTAAGTGGCAAGACAAAATCACAAATACTGAAGTATTGGAAAGATCAGGTTGTGTGACGGTGTATTCCATGCTCAGTCTTCGTAGACTTAGATGGATAGGACACGTTAGGAGGATGGATGATGGTAGAATACCAAAGGACATCTTTTTTGGTGAATTACAGACGGGTAGGAGATCTCAGGGTCGGCCTCTACTACGATACAAAGATGTGTGTAAGCGGGACATGATTGATACAGGTATTGATAATGCACAATGGGAGCACGTCGCCGCTGAACGTGTTGCATGGAGGGCAACTATCAGAAATGGATTAAAGACAAAGGAGAAAATGATTGCATATAAAGCACACACAGAGCGTGAGAGACGTAAGATGGTGCAAAATGGTGGAAATGACCATGTTTTCACATGCACCTACTGTGGGCAAACATTTGCAGCAAGAATTGGCCTTACCAGCCACACTCGCCACCGCCATGGATCGTAGTTATTGCCATATGACAGTTATTAAGTCTTTTTGAAGCACAATGTACCAAACTATCGTCTGTCAAGACGGAAAGGTGCCAATGTAAAAGTAATTAAATAATGAGAAACCTGAACAATGTAAAGTAGGAGAGAAAGAAGCGACGTGCTAACATAAAATAAAGAAAGAATAAAGACTGAGTCAAGAGAATATAGTAGGAAGGAAAAAGGAAAGAAAAAAGCTCAATATAAAACCACGAAGAAAGAAAGAAGGGAGGAACGAAAGAAAGAAAGAAAGAAAGAAAGAAACCAAATGAAAAAAAATTTAGAAAACAATGAAACAAAGAGTGAATTACACGACAGAAGGAGTGAGACATAAATTCACAATTATTGATCCATAAAAGTATATCAACCAAGCACAAGCCAGATAACAAACACACAGATACTTGAGACCGTAATGCTGGATCTAGTATCTTGTAAACATTCACAGAAGAGACACGACTGATTAGTTCCATTCTATTACAAGTAATGCATCAGGGCAAACGACAGAAGGCGAGCCCACTCAACTATTAAGCATTGGAAGAGACAAACAATGGAACGAAATAATAAAACACGTAAATGTAGACCAACAAACAAACAAACAAGTAAACAAACAAACCAAAGAACGAAATAAATGATGAGGCACGATTTGACTATCAAAAAATAAAAACAAAAACATAAAAAGACAGAACTGTAGATGGAATTTAGACAGGGCGCACTGGAAAATTAAAGGTGCAATAACTTGTCATGAATAAAGACTACAGAAAATCGAGAAAGGCGCACAGAAATAAATATCACTTAAGCAAACAAACAAAAGCCTTTCAAGCATGATAAAAACAACATAAAGGCACAATAAGTAAACAAAAAATATAGGGGGATTGTGAGAGAATTATACAGAGAAAGAGATATGCAATCAGGAAGAGAGCAGACATAAAGGGAAGAAAAACGAGATCAGATCAGCACAGAATTAGCAAAAATTCGCAAGTCGGTGTAATGAACCGAGAACGTAATTTTCTCGGCAGGAAAGGACTTCTTTGCCAGTTCCCTTTGTTCTCTTGCACCAGGTAACGCGGAACTTCAAACGAGTCTTCTCTCCTGCTCACTGTCAGTTTTTTGTTATTTTTGTATTGTTTTGTCTTATAGATGAGGAATGAAGGCATGAAACTAAGACTATAATGAAGCCCGTATCACTTGAATTGATTGAGTCGCTGGAGTTTCATTGTCTTTCTTATCATGCTCTCTTTCCGCCTATTTCTCTTATATGTTAATTGGTTTAAATTTACAGATTATCTGATATTACCAGGAACTGGACAGGTGTTTGAAAAATAGGATATCAGGGGGGCATATGTGCATTAAGGAGGACGGCAAACTACAAACAGAAAACAAATGAGTAATAGACTGAGAGGGAAAAAGGATGAGTATTTGTTAGTAGACAAACATACAGAGAGGTGTGGAGAGAGATAAGCATAAAGAACATGGAAGACAAATTTAGAAATAAAAAATGAAAGTGCGAAACAATAAGCAAGAAACAATAAAGTGGAGAGACAAGTAAGGCAGAGATATACTGAAAGACACCCAAACTTACTAAACAAGGTGCAGAGGACACAGACACGATGAGTAAACAGACAGAGAGAGAGAGAGAGAGAGAGAGAGAGAGAGAGAGAGAGAGAGAGAGAGAGAGAGAGAGATGGTTAGAAAGAAAGAAAGAAAGAAAGAAACAGAGAAACAGAGTGAGAGACCAGGCAGACAGACAGCAATATATAAGAGAAGAACATGACAGAAAACAACAGACTAAAGAGATGAAAAAAGCACGTGTCAATGAGAAACAGACAGACAGACAGACAGACAGACAGACAGACAGACACACACACTCACACACACACACACATACATACACATACACATACACACACAAAAGGCCACACACGGAACACTAAATCAATAAAACAATAAATATGACTTCTAGCTTTTGATATCCAAACACAAAAGTTCCAAAGAAACAGCTCGAACAATCTAGTCAAGCATAAATTCATTGAAGAGAAGGAATGACATAAAACTCAATAAAGATAAAAACTATGAGAACACGCAGCGTCATCATAAACTATGTATGAGGGAAAACATTTGCTGGTAGAACCACCTCCACAATGTCTTTGATGTTTATTTAATCTTCTTTCTTCCTTTGTTGCTGCCCTTCCAACCTACAGTCCCATGGAAGATAAACCTGGTAGAGTTGTAGGGTTGGCGGGAGGTCGCAGTGCCCAGGTCCTGCTCCCATATCATCAAGTGCCCAGGTCCTGCTCCCATATCATCAAGTGCCCAGGTCGTGTCCACTTCAGAGACATAGTTCGGGAACTGTGTTTTCAAAGAAACTACATGCTTTCTTAGACACGGCACGCACACATAATAGATTGGAGGTATATCTTAATTGATTGGAGGTCTATCTTAATAGATTGGACGACGGTTATAATAGATTGGAGATCTATCTTAATATAGGTGTCAATCTTAATATGGAGATCTATCTTAATATAGGTGTCAATCTCATTATGGAGATCTATCTTAATTGATTGCAAGTCTATCTTAATAGATTGGAGTCTGTCATAAAAGATTGAAGCTCTATCTTAATAGTCTAAAGGTCTAAGTTAATAGATTGGAGGTCTGTCTTATTAGACTGGAGGTCTATCTTAATAGCTTGAAGGTCGGTCTTAATAGATTGGAGGTCTATCTTAATAAATTAGAGGTCAACCTTAATCAATTTGAGATATATATTAAAAGATTGGAGGTCTATCTTAATAGATTGGAGCTCTGTCCTAATACATTAGAGGTCTATCTTAATCGATTGGAGGTTTATATTAAAATATTAAAGATCTATCTTAATGGCCTGAAGGTCTATCTTAACAGATTGGAGGTCTATCTTAATAGTTTGGAGGTCTATCTCCTTTGTTGTCTGCCGGCTCGTGGCCATTGGCTACAATTTCCATTGAGCTGGATGTTTCAATTTTCAGTTCGACCCAGCCTAAAATTGTACTAGAAAATGTTTTGGGAAGTAAAAACGGCATGAGTTACATTGACCATAGTATTCCTCCAGCATCGATTAGTCTTTAAAGCCACGGAATTGGCACGATATGCCTCAAAGCGTGTAAAAATGGTCATTTACTCTTCATGATGTTGGAGCTATCTCTAAGAGCAGTGAACACGTTTCACAGTTCTCGAAATACGGAGACGAGGATTCGATATCAGCCGCAGGTAATTTGGCAGCAAACCGCTCACGTTGATTTCGATGGTATTAGAGTCGATCGTTCAGAAATCAATGGCAAACTACTGAACGTAAAATTTCCAAGTAAATCACACACGGCCGTGAAATGCTGGGGTTGATTGCGAAGTCACGTATAGGACATGCAACTAACTTGTTACTGCACATTTCACCAGTCTTCTTCGATAACTAGCATGTAACTGCACATTTTACCAATCTTCTTCGACAACTAACATGTAACTGCACATTTCACCAGTCTTCTTCGACAATTAACATGTAACTGCACATTTCACCAGTCTTCTTCGACAACTAACTTGTAACTGCACATTTCCCCAGTCTTCTTCGACAACTAACATGTAACTGCACATTTTACCAGTCTTCTTCAACAACTAACATGTAACTGCACATTTCACCAGTCTTCTTCGACAACTAACAGGTAACTGCACATTTTACGAGTCTTCTTCGACAACTAACATGTAACTGCACATTTTATCAGTCTTCTTCGCCAAGAACAACACTGATATTTCGTCTGAACGTTAAAATATATATTAATAGTTGCATTTCGTATTGGGTGGATGAAATAAGCCTTTACAATGCTAACTTTCCAAAATGTATAACTTACCTATAGTTCATAATTCGCTAAATATGTCAATACAATCTTATATGCTTTCATTATGTGCCATGCCAATAAGCTTTGCCGGTTGTTTCGCCATTTAACGCAGTCATCAAAGGAGTGGATCAGCTCAGGGTTGTTGTCTCGACCATACCATGCGACCAATCCATCCAGGTATGTACTTCTTTGCCTTTCCCATGTTCTCTTCCCCTCGATCTTACCAGTTGTCACCAAGTTCTCCCATTTACTACTTCTCATACCGTGGCCAAAAAATAATTCTGACTGTCTACGTCTAAGTGCCAAGTACTACAGGAGACAAATGAAAATCGTAAATTGATTAGAGAAATTAGACGTAGACAGTCAACAATTTTTGGACATGTTATGAGAAGAAATGGATTGGAGAACTTAGTGACAACTGGCAAGATCGACGGGAACAGACCAAGAGGAAGACCGAGAGGAAAATACCTGGATGGCTTGGCCACATGGTATGGACGAGACAGGAACACTGAGCTGATCCACGACTCTGGTGATCGAATGAAATGGCGAGTAACGACCGCCCACGCATTCCGGCATGGCACATGATTGATTGATTGACGTCTAATTTCTCTAATCAGTTTACTGTTTTCATATGTTTCTTGTAGGACTTTGCCATTGGTTTTTCTATCTGTCCATGGTTTTCTTTGCATTTTCCCCAGAGTCCATCTTATATTTCTCTTCATTATTTTAACACAAAACAGATCAATCGACCACTATTGAAACATACATTTCTTCCAACTACCAATTATATTATTACAACGATTATCCATATTTACATATTCTAAAATAACAATCATGTTTTTACCGATTGTTTTAGCATATCAATCAATCATCTACCTATTATTTTAGCACATCAATCATCAATGAGACCGTTACTTTGCACAATAAAGTTAAATATGTCAAATAATTTAACACATTCACCCAGCTCTACAGTCGAGGTAGTACAATGAAATGCACGCTTCCCTTACCGGCCGTCCTCATGAAAGAAAACCTACTCATGGACAGATTTAGCTTGGATGGAATCTATCTAGAGCAGTGGTTCTCAACCTTTTTTGGCCCGTGCCCTCCTTTACCGTATTTTCAGAACGTCATTCCCCCCTCCCCCTTTCGTATTTCCTACCTAACCCCTCCCGCCCCTACACAGTATACGTAATAATGGAAGCACATACTAAAACAAGTCTAGACGTCCACATAAAATGTGATTTGTGGGTCTATTTACTTTATAAAATGAAATTTAGAAGGGTGAGACGTACAGAACCGTAAAGTATGAAGGGAAAAACAAGATCAAGTAATAGGTTCTTGTATTAACGCGATCTTGAAATAATCTTCATTCCCCCCTCCTCCCATGGAAACCCCAAAATTCCCCCGGGGGGGGGGGAAATGTCCCCACCGGTTGAGAACCACTGATCTAGCGGAAGCAAACCTTAAACTCATGCACACTGAAGTAGGACACACCGACCTGGGAGGGACATAACTAGGCGTGACGCAATCCCTCGAAAGTATAAACGGAAGAACACCAAACAATTAATTTACAAATTAAAATTAAGAGTGGTCAAGTGTTACATTTACTGTACATTATGTATCGAGCTCACTGTCCTTGAAAGTTAGAAAAAAAAACTTCTTGCATGTTACACAGAAACAGTATTAATATACGGCTGCGGATTCTGATAATTAGTAAACAGGCGAACAAAATAATAATGGAAGCCTTGGATATGTGGTTTTATAGAAGAATGCTGTAAATTAATTGGACATCTAAAGTGAACAATCTGGACGTTTTAAGGGATGCTGAGTCGCAAAGACACTTATCACAAACATCTGAAAGAGGCAGTCATCGTTTTTTTTTTTTTTTTTTTTTTTGGGGGGGGGGGGGGGGGTGTTGCACGTTATTAGAAGACAAAACCTGGAACATGTTGTGGCTACCGAAAAGATTTGCGGAAAAAGAGATAAAGGAAGGCAACGTGAGAATATTCTTGACAGTCTTGTATCATAGTACGGAAAGGAGTCAACGCAAGAATTGATCCATGCCGTTGGAGATCGTAATTTGTGGAGAGGTATGTTCTCCCATGCCAGCCGGCAAGGCACTGGATGATGTACGGAGCAGACAATGGACAAGGGATAAGTAAAACTTTCAAAATGTCGTTGTATACAACATCTATATACATTCGTTATGTGGTATATTGACAGCATAACAAGTCGAGTTCCGATTGGTCTAGCAATATGAGGAAGGCACCATGTAACCATTTAAAATATATAAAAATATATCATATTTAACATTTCTGATGGGAGGTGCCCTGAAGAGACTAGAACAAGAATCGCTATGTCAAAGTTTACCTTTTGCAAGATGGAAAACGCACTGACCACTACTCAAATGTCAACTGCAAAGAGAAGAACAGCATTTAAAAGCTACATAGAAACGTGTACTTCTGTATGGATGTGAAACATGGGCAATGAACAGACAGGCTGAAAAACATCTAACAGCATTTGAAATGTGATTTCTTAGGAAAAAGCAAAGAATACTATGGACAGACAGAAAAACCAACGACCAAGTCCTACAAGAAACAAATGAAAACTGTAAACTGATTCGAGAAATTTGTCGCAGAGAATCAAATTTTCTTTGGCACGTTATGATAAGAAATAAACTAAAGATCTTGGTAACAATTGGCAAACCTGAGGGGTAAAGAACAAGGGGAAGATAGAGAAGTAACTATGAGGATGACTTGGCCACAAGGCATGGTCGAGACAAGAACACGGAGCTGATCCACGAATCTGGCGAGATGCGAAACATGACTGCCCATGCTTATGATACACGATGATGATCATAAAACATTCGTTTTATAGAAAAAAATAGGCAGGAAATCATTCCCTGAGAGAATTGTAAACAATGAAGTGTTACAAATACTGGCACTGAAAAAGATACGTAGGCAGGAAATCATGGCCTGAGAGAATTGTAAACAATGAAGTGTTACAAATACTGGCACTGAAAAAGATACGTAGGCAGGAAATCATTGCCTGAGAGAATTGTAAACAATGAAGTGTTACAAATACTGGCACTGAAAAAGATACGTAGGCAGGAAATCATTGCCTGAGAGAATTGTAAACAATGAAGTGTTACAAATACTGGCACTGAAAAAGATACGTAGGCAGGAAATCATTGCCTGAGAGAATTGTAAACAATGAAGTGTTACAAATACTGGCACTGAAAAAGATACGTAGGCAGGAAATCATTGCCTGAGAGAATTGTAAAAAATGAAGTGTTACAAATACTGGCACTGAAAAAGATACGTAGGCAGGAAATCATTGCCTGAGAGAATTGTAAACAATGAAGTGTTACAAATACTGGCACTGAAAAAGATACGTAGGCAGGAAATCATTGCCTGAGAGAATTGTAAACAATGAAGTGTTACAAATACTGGCACTGAAAAAGATACGTAGGCAGGAAATCATTCCCTGAGAGAATTGTAAACAATGAAGTGTTACAAATACTGGCACTGAAAAAGATACGTAGGCAGGAAATCATTGCCTGAGAGAATTGTAAACAATGAAGTGTTACAAATACTGGCACTG
Organism: Cepaea hortensis; assembly: GCA_963921405.1. Taxonomy (NCBI): domain Eukaryota; kingdom Metazoa; phylum Mollusca; class Gastropoda; order Stylommatophora; family Helicidae; genus Cepaea; species Cepaea hortensis. Next base: position 126,434,133 of record OY992880.1, on the reverse strand, counting down.
AAAAAGATACGTAGGCAGGAAATCATTGCCTGAGAGAATTGTAAACAATGAAGTGTTACAAATACTGGCACTGAAAAAGATACGTAGGCAGGAAATCATTGCCTGAGAGAATTGTAAACAATGAAGTGTTACAAATACTGGCACTGAAAAAGATACGTAGGCAGGAAATCATTCCCTGAGAGAATTGTAAACAATGAAGTGTTACAAATACTGGCACTGAAAAAGATACGTAGGCAGGAAATCATGGCCTGAGAGAATTGTAAACAATGAAGTGTTACAAATACTGGCACTGAAAAAGATACGTAGGCAGGAAATCATGGCCTGAGAGAATTGTAAACAATGAAGTGTTACAAATACTGGCACTGAAAAAGATACGTAGGCAGGAAATCATGGCCTGAGAGAATTGTAAACAATGAAGTGTTACAAATACTGGCACTGAAAAAGATACGTAGGCAGGAAATCATGGCCTGAGAGAATTGTAAACAATGAAGTGTTACAAATACTGGCACTGAAAAAGATACGTAGGCAGGAAATCATGGCCTGAGAGAATTGTAAACAATGAAGTGTTACAAATACTGGCACTGAAAAAGATACGTAGGCAGGAAATCATGGCCTGAGAGAATTGTAAACAATGAAGTGTTACAAATACTGGCACTGAAAAAGATACGTAGGCAGGAAATCATTGCCTGAGAGAATTGTAAACAATGAAGTGTTACAAATACTGGCACTGAAAAAGATACAGTTAACTAAGAATAGTGTAAGACCAGTAACACGCTTAGACCACATTAGGAGACACAGCTCAGTGTTTTAAAATGTTCCGGAGAGAAAGGTGGAGGGGAAACGTGAAAGAGAAGGACAATGCTTATATTGATCATCATCATCATCATCATCATCATCATCATCATCATCATCATCATCATCATCATCATCATCATCATCATCATCATCATCATCATCATCATCATCATCATCATCATCATCATCATCATCATCATCATCATCATCATCATCATCATCATCATCATCATCATCATCATCATCATCATCATCATCATCATCATCATCATCATCATCATCATCATCATCATCATCATCATCATCATCATCATCATCATCATCATCATCATCATCATCATCATCATCATCATCATCATCATCATCATCATCATCATCATCATCATCATCATCATCATCATCATCATCATCATCATCATCATCATCATCATCATCATCATCATCATCATCATCATCATCATCATCATCATCATCATCATCATCATCATCATCATCATCATCATCATCATCATCATCATCATCATCATCATCATCATCATCATCATCATCATCATCATCATCATCATCATCATCATCATCATCATCATCATCATCATCATCATCATCATCATCATCATCATCATCATCATCATCATCATCATCATCATCATCATCATCATCATCATCATCATCATCATCATCATCATCATCATCATCATCATCATCATCATCATCATCATCATCATCATCATCATCATCATCATCATCATCATCATCATCATCATCATCATCATCATCATCATCATCATCATCATCATCATCATCATCATCATCATCATCATCATCATCATCATCATCATCATCATCATCATCATCATCATCATCATCATCATCATCATCATCATCATCATCATCATCATCATCATCATCATCATCATCATCATCATCATCATCATCATCATCATCATCATCATCATCATCATCATCATCATCATCATCATCATCATCATCATCATCATCATCATCATCATCATCATCATCATCATCATCATCATCATCATCATCATCATCATCATCATCATCATCATCATCATCATCATCATCATCATCATCATCATCATCATCATCATCATCATCATCATCATCATCATCATCATCATCATCATCATCATCATCATCATCATCATCATCATCATCATCAT
>OY992880.1:126419657-126429657 GCA_963921405.1 Cepaea hortensis | reverse complement strand
TGTCTTTTATACTGCGACATGCTTGGGTGGTCTCCGACCAAAACAAAACATGGTCTTAACCTCGCCAGTTCAGTGTGACGGAGCCCGATGTGACGGGTCGAAGAGACACAGCTTAGCTCCGACACGCATGACCAAGACTTTATTTTAAGAGATTACACTACAGGTTTTAGTACTTAATGCCATCTGCCAACAGATCACTTCACTTTTCAAGGTCTTAAAGTCATTCATCCCGTATGCGGGCCGTACAGGTGTAACATGCCAGGTAGTTGACCTGCAATAGGGTACACTTTATAAGACATGATGATTAACTCTTTTTCACGCAATGTTTTCTGTGTGAAGTAACGCGAAAATCAAATTTTGTTTTAAACCCCAGTTAATGGAGTGGGGAAGATTTAAATACTTAGTATTAATCTCACCATACATATATTCCTTCTTAGGAAGATGGACGAAGAAGAGGATATGGAGGAAAAGAGAAGGAGGAGGAGGTGACGTAGGAATAGGCGGAAAAGGAAGCAAAAGGAGACGAGGAGGAGGAGGAGGAGGAGGAAGAAGAAGAAGAAGAAGAAGAAGAAGAAGAAGAAGAAGAAGAAGAAGAAGAAGAAGAAGAAGAAGAAGAAGAAGAAGAAGAAGAAGAAGAAGAAGAAGAAGAAGAAGAAGAAGAAAGAAGAAGAAGAAGAAGAAGAAGAAGAAGAAGAAGAAGAAGAAGAAGAAGAAGAAGAAGAAGAAGACGAAGAAGAAGAGCGAAGACGAAGACGAAGAAGAAGAAGAAGAAGAAGAAGAAGAAGAAGAAGAAGAAGAAGAAGAAGAAGAAGAAGAAAGAAGAAGAAGAAGAAGAAGAAGAAGAAGAAGAAGAAGAAGAAGAAGAAGAAGAAGAAGAAGAAGAGAAGAAGAAGAAGAAGAGGCAAGAAAAAGAAGAATAATAAGCAGAAGTATAGGAAGAAAAAGAAGCCTAAGAAGAAGAAAAAGAAGAGCAAGTAGATGAAGAAAGGAACTACAGTAAAACAGTAAAGGACGAATTGCCACAACTTCAGGCGTATCGTGTACCAAACAAACAAACAAATAAGCAAGCAGATAAACACAAATATAAATATTTGTGGATCTACAGCACCAACGTGACTTTCCTATATATTGTATATAGTTGTATCGGTGTCTTTTTATTTGCTGAGTAAGGCTCTGGACACAATGTCCATGTTCTCACTTGTGATTGTCTGCTTGTGAAACCTACCAGTTATACTTCTGGTGTTCGTTGATCTACTTCTTGTGTCACGTGTGATAAGGAAACCCTAGCGCACAATGCATTTTTACACCCACTGAACATCTAGAAGCTTTACCAGTAGTCACTCACAGCAATTCGGCCGTTTAGTAAGCAATTTCAAATTCATCATCAAGTGCCACTCCAGCTGGCGTAGGTGTTCATGACTCTACACAGATCTCGGTCGTTGGTGTTCCTGATCAACTCTGATGCTGATATTCCTACATGCCACCGTCTCAATTCATCTATTTCTATTGATCGGCTTCTGCCTCTCTTTCCCCTCAATCTTTCCAGTCGTTACTATGTTCTCCAATATCTCTCTTCTCATATTATGACCAAAGAAAGCTGTTTGTCTAATTCTTATTGTTGTATATAATGTTTTAGTTTCATTAGCCTCTTTCGGGCAATCGTCGTTAGTTACTCTGGCTGTCCAAGGAATTCGCAACATTCGTCTCAGAAACCACATCTCTGTTTCCTCCAATTTCTTCCTAATGTGTTCATTTACATTCCAAGATTCACTGCCATACAGTAAAACATGTTCTATATAGATCTTCACACTTTCTTACATTCACTGATGGTGGCTTATTGCATGAGATATTTTTAATTTTCTGAAATGTATGGCAAACTATTGAAATAAAATTGCTTAGTAAATCACCAACAGCCAACAGTTACTTGGGTTGATTACAACTTCCTGTAAAGAACATGCAACTAGCTTAACACACTGGAATCAAGCAATGCTGCTAGCAGTACCTCGGCTGTCCGCCCTGTTTTAATGCCGTTCTAGACAGCCATAGACTGCCATATGGCATGTGTTATCTTGGAGATCAGACACTTAAATATCCCGCCAAGCGTTATAAATCGCGTGATTGAAGATCGTTTTACCACCGTTCGTGCAGCTGAGGACGATGTGCAGAAAATGTGCTGTCGAACAAAAGCTGGCTGGATGAGATACGATTGATCTGTTACCAGGTGAGCTAACCATATGTCGAGGCGGTTGCTTGTCGATTCTCTTAAAGACTGCGTTTTAATTGTTAAGTCTCACAGATTACAACTCAGGTCTACTGAGTTAGAACTATAGGACTTGAATCTATCGGAGTCAGGTTGGGTGTGAGATACTTATGTAGACCCGGTACCAAAGTACCAAGTCCAAAGGGGACGTTTTTGCAGAGCTTACCTGCCCACTGCGAGAGCAGAAACCTGGTTGGTTGGTTGGCTGGTGGATGGGTGGGGTGAGGATGGGGGTGGGGTTGGGGGATGTGGTGTGGGTGGGTGTGGGTGTGTGTTTGTGTGTGTGTGTGTGTGTGTGTGTGAGAGAGTGTGTACTGTACTGTACTTGGACTTCACACGTAGAGATAGAGAGAGAAAGAGAGAGAGAGAGAGAGAGAGAGAGAGAGAGAGAGAGAGAGAGAGAGAGAGAGAGAGAGGTATATATGGAAGTGGCCAGATTATATTTCAGCATGGAATACACAGACTGACTGTGTTTACCCTGGGTTAAGAATGTTCCGCAGTTTCTCATGCGAAGGGGTTACGAATTCAATTCGCAATCCCGCATACCGTATTCGAAACACAACTGCGGGAGATTTAGCAACAGACCACCTTGCGCTAATTTGCATACCATGGTATGAGTACCGGTTATTCAGAAAGCAACGACAAACTACTAAACGTAAACTTGCTAAAATATTGCAAGCAGCCCCAAAATGCTGGGCTTACTTGCGACGTCCAGTGAAGGATATGCAGTTTACTTTAAGAATGCTTCCTCCACTAGCTTTTGGAATGTTATTATCAGTGGCATCCAACAAGTGGGAGGTGATATGTCGAGTTCAAACGTAAACGTAGTAATTACATAAGGTATATGTGTACATATAAGAACGAAAAGGCACCCGGTTCAGACATTACTTTGGAGGAAATTGAGAACCTAGGAAATTTTGGGATCGAAATATTGACATTTCTAAACGACATCTATTATAGTGCGTACGTTTTATTGACCAATTAAGTGATTCAGTGGCAAACAAACACTATGTTTGGGCGAAACACAGTACACAATCAAGTGAACAAGTATTATAACTGAACATTGACATTGAGGAAGACGCCACGAAACAAAACAAATAACACGATGATCTTAGAATGGCGATATATCGTCCTTCTGTCGAAATGGAGGATCAATTTGGCGATATGTTATCCTTCGGCAATAAATGAGTTAACATCCATCTTTATAGTTTTGCATTATATATATATATATATATATATATATATATATATATATATATATATATATATATATATATATATATATATATATATATATATATATATATATATATATAAAACAGAGTATGTGGCTTTGTGTGTTTGTGGTCAGCTATGTATTGGATGCGTTCGATAACGGTACATCCGATTGAGATGAAATTTTCTACACGTCTTCCTTTCATTCCTGTGCAACCGACTATAATAGATTCTTAGTGTAAATCTTCTACTTATTTAATAACATTTACTTTTTCATTTTTCATTATATAATTTCTATATAGCAGGGGGACTTCACTCTAGAAAAGTTATTTCAAGGGGCATAACTTTTAATAACATTTCTATATACTTTATAGTCATATTGTTGGACTTACTTGCACTATTGTTAAACTCTTTGTCTACAGTTATTTTCAGGCATATAAGTTATAATAAATAATGATATAATCTTTAAGGCATTTTCAAAGTTTTCATAAAAATAATGCATAATGCATAACATTGTAACCCATCTTTTTCTGCTTAAAGAACTTATCAACTGTCATGTCGGTGATTCTAAACAGTTTTCATTAAAAATAATGAATGGTGTGTGGAAGGACATTCTTTTAAGTTACTGTGCGCCAGGAGCTGGGCGAAACCACGCCGGGTCAGATAGATAGACAGACAGACAGATAGTCGGGAACGGAAGCTTATTTGACTACTTATATGAATTAAATGACATGCTCCCCACCAGGGACTGGGTGAAGCCGGGCCGGGTCAGCCAGACAGACAGACAAACAAGCAGACAGACAGACTGATAGATAGACAGACAGTCGGGAACGGGAGAGCTTATATGACTACGTATATGAATTAAATGAGATGCTCCCCTCCAGGGCCTGGGCGAAGCCGGGCCGGGTCAGCTAGTATATATATATAGTAAAAGGTATGTTCATCATATATTCAGGAAGGATGTGTAAAACCATGACCAACAACGCCAATCGGAAACACAGTTAAAGGAGACCAACTGTCCCCAGGCCTTAAATCTATAAATGTTACCTTAATCGCAGACCCCATCAACAGGCACGTCCCAGTTTCTACAAAAGAGACGTAGGCTTCATAATGTCAAGGGCGTGCTGTAAGCGGGGACCCATTAATTTGTAATAAATTCCCCGAGCATTCTCTGCCAGTTTGGGAACGCCACTTCATATCCGTACTGACTAGTAAAAACACAGATAGCCTATATCTAAACATCGTAACAGTATGAATAACAATAATTTATAATCTTTTCGCTGCAGCGAGAACGGATTCCTCCAGGCAGGCATGCAAATGTCCCATCTCCGCCCACGTGTATAACCTGTCTATTTCTTTCAGCTGTCTGAATTCAATACATGAAGAATGTCTTTTTTTCCGCACAGCTACCCCGGGGCGTAGAGTAAATAATTCTCTACCTCTTTTTTCTCTCTTCATCTTTTCTCATTTCTCCTATTAATTGCATACGCTGAGTTCTATCTTTCACATCTGGCCCCATTTTACCAGCCAAGTGCTGTCAAAATCCAACGGACATACAAAAGGGCACCTTTGCACTGGAAAGGACGGTAGCTCCACAGTGTGTTGAAACCCCCTCAATCTCGTTTTCCTGCTGAAGTGAGGTATAGAGGTCACAGAATTCTAAGTTCTCTCCAGCTAGAGGTTTTCATGATCGTAATTAGTCCCTATTGAAGTTGTCTCCACGTTGCTCAAGGTTCTTCAATTAGAAAAAGTATGAAGGTGAAAGCAACGCTCTCAGTAGATATTGACTTGGGCGGCTGGGGGGGGGGGGGGGCGTGAAACTTTAAGTTTGAACATATTCTAGGCAACGGGATAATGAGTTGGGGTGGATGATTTCCTTCTTCGAGTAGCTTTCCCCTTCATATACAATTCTCAGTGAACTATCCAGTACTTTCTTCGGTATGAAAACCTGTAAAGTACCAACAAAACCAAAATAATAATAATAATAATAATAATAATAATAATAATAATAATAATAATAATAATAATAATAATAATAATACCGGCTCCGTGGCCGAGGAGTTAGCAGCTTTCTCCGCTAACCCCGAATACTCTCGTCACGTGACGCGACGAGAATTAGCAGTGGTTCGAATCGCAAAAGTGACTTATGAGAGTATGGAGCCGGTCGCTCAGAAAGTCGTGGCGTGCTGATGAGCGTAATCTAGCCTAGGAATCAACATACAGCTGAAAGATGCTGGTGTTGACCGCAATATCCTGAAACAGGATGGAAACGCGGAAAAAAAAAATAATAATAATAATAATGGGCTCATTTCCAGGCATTGGGCATATGGTACGGAGGTAAAAGCAAAAGTCCCATCTGCATACCTTAAAGTCATATATGGTTCTAGACTCATATTTGTATAAACTAATCGCCATAATTCGGGTATTAGTTTGAAGGTGATTGCTGTCCAAATGAGGTAATCAGGTGCTTATCACACTATCTGGTACGTAAAGCAACGAAACCAATCACTTGGCCATGACATTAACCCCCTAACTGTCGAGTTCTGCGGATGATCCTTCCCACAAGAAGTGTCTTAACAAATTGAATACACAGAACTATCAGTTGGGGAAACGTATCTTGCCACTAAGACAGTTCATAAATAAATCCACATGTATTGCTTGAATAATTAGAGACGTGAGGACACACTGAACAACATACACACTGAAGCTATAGTTACCCACCGGGATTCAAACCCGTTTGCTCTAAATGACGACAGCGCCTCGTTGCAGGAACAAGTGCACTTCGATGTACTCTAGCCGCTATATATCGTTTACTTCTATGAGCTCTATGCAATATATATATATATATTACTTATGGGACCAGGAGGAAAAGACGAGGGGGAAGTGGGGTGGGGGGGGGGCACCTATGTCGAAATAATGCGAAATAATGAGATTGCGGGGGATCTGCAGGGGTTCTAGAAGAATCTCAAAACTGACAGGGAAGACGAGGAGAAATTTCAATCAGATGGCGGTGGGAACGATTAGTAGTATGACTCTTCGCTGGCTGTTGACCTAGAGGACGGAACGCGTATGGGAATGTCCTGAGTGCAGTGATGTCGGTTCTTAGCTCAACTCAACACATCTTATTAACTTAAGAAATGGAAGCTTGTCGGGTCAATTCGGGGGCAAAATATCGCATTCACATCTAACTTAATTCGTCGTCCCAATAAGCACAAAACCAGAAGTCAGCGTTACCGAATGGATAATAACGCTGGCTCGTAAACTTCTGGAAGAAGCAGGTCGAACCCCTAAACCGGTCAGTGGACTAAAATGTTGATTTCTCGTCCTTGACTTGATGTCGTAAATTACAAGTACCTCAGAAGTAGGAGTGAGTTCACTTGATGGCTAAGGACACTGGTAATAGGGAAAATCCAGTCCACGAGGAAAATAAATCCGGTGCACGCCTCAGCATTAGCAGCTACTGGCTGTAGCAATGTGATGGACTACGCTTACGTTCAAAGCAAGCCATCGCAAACAAAACCACATTTTTTCACGTCTCACATACGAGACTTTATTCTTTTGAATCATATAGAAACAAAACCACATTTTTTCACGTTTCACATACGAGATTCTCTTCCCATGAATCGTATAGAAACAAAACCACATTCTTTTCACGTCTCACATACGAGATTCTCTTCCCATGAATCATACAGAGCCACATCTAGCCCATTTCTCCCCCCGCCCAACATAAGTTTTCAAGTTCATATCCCGTCGGAATCAATTCTAAATGCCCCGCATGGTGCAGCCTGGAAAATGCCTAGAAGAAGTTATAAAAACGAATGAAGAGGCCAGGTAACCAACACACACGCCCAGCACTTCAGTGCCTTGCATCAGCAGCAAGAAAAGACATCACCGGCGTCGGATTACTTTCTTCTGCGGATGCAACTACGAAACCCTGCCTACCTTGTGTTTTGTCACTGTCAAGCCGTTGGGGGTTAAGGGGGTTAAAGAAATAAAACTTGTCATTTCTAGAAGTCCCAGATAAAGTTCCCCCATTGGTAAAATCCTCCTTCCTGCTGGTTTATTCACGACCCCCAACTGATCCCAGAGAGGATTTCGGCAGAGTTGCTAGTATTTCCACACAAAACTGATGCGTGGGTCAGACAGGAAGACAAAACCCTCAGAAAACGTAACACTACCGGGTTATGTTCAAAAATATTTCAATCGGTATAAGCGGATATTTACATAATGTCGCATCTTTGCTAAGACATTTGTTAAATCCAGTTATGGGAATGTACAGAAGAATGTTGAAAACATTACAGAGAGACGAGTGTTAAAAATACAGATATTCTGAACACTACCAGTAAGTAAAGGACACGTGTTCTAGATATGTGTAGATGTGTATTGGCTGGCTGTGAACTCAAGCTTAGTCCATACAAGTGCTACTACTTCTGGTGCACTGGACTGATTTGTGTGTGTGGATTAGCTTTCGTTATTATCAGTGTCCCTCGCCATCAGGCGAATCGACTTCGATTTACGTCCCTAAGTCAAGGATGAGAAGCCAATATGTGTGTTCAACTGATCGGTGTAGGGGTTGAAATCGCTACCTTGGCATCAGCTGTCTTATCCATTCGGCTAAGCCGACCTCCTAGATGTGGCCCAAGGAGAGACATTTGAATACGAACGACTCATATAAGTAACCTTTAGTGTGCCATGTACTCATTATGTGTAACTGGCTATTCTCCTCCTCCTTCTCCTCCTCCTCCTCCTCCTCATCATCATCATCTTCCACTTTTGCCGTCAGGTGTCTTGGGGGAGGAATAGTTGACGACCCAACGCCCGAAGGTTGCACTGGATAGTGTTATTCCATGTGATTGTACTTCAAATGTTGTTGTTATTCGCATGTTCGGTGTGTTTCCGATGTGAGCTCTGATAGAGTCATGTTTCCCTTTCAATTTCCACCATAATTTTTGGGCTGGGGATGGGGACGCTGTGATGTCGGTTCCTAGATCAATCAATCAATCAACTAATCAATCAATCAATCAATCTTGGCCAACAGTACGTTAACAAATAAACTCCCTACCAATTTGCTGGACGCGTAGTAAGATCATCCTTCAAATATCATAAAGTGTATAACATTTTCAATGAAAGGAACATTTTACATCCCCTAAATGTACAATAGGTATATTGTGCATGACCAGTATTTGTATAAATCAATTGCCACTCGGTGGGACTATGAAAGCAGAGGCTCGTTGTTCTGGAAGGTCTTGTATTAACTCTTAAATCCACTGTACTCGCGATCAAGTCACCTGAGCGGTGAAAAGAGCTTCCGTCTGTCGGTCAGACTGAGGTTTGATGTAGAGACCTACTTCTCTTCCGACTTTGTACCATCAGCACGGGGACTCTTCTACAGAGCGCCCCTTCCCCTCTCCAGACTCAGAAACCTTGGCGCAGGCAAGTGCGGTCGGGGAATTTCACATGTGCAGAGGGTCATCGTAGGATTTTTATTTTTTTTTGGGGCATATCCTTTACAGGACATCGCTGTCAACACCAGCATCTTTCAGCTATATGTTGATCTCTTGGCAAGATTACGCTCAGTAGGTTGCCAATGCTTTCTGAGCGGCCGGCTGACATACCCCGTAAGTTACCGATGCGATTCGAACCACTGCTGATTCTCACCGTCATCACGTTACGGCGAGAGTATATGAGATTACGGAGAAAAGTCATAACCTCTAAGCCACGAAGCCGGCCATCGTAGGATACAAAGGGACAAATCTTTGGTTTCGTTCGCTGGCTTTCAACTCAAGTGTAGTTCATAAACGTGCTAGTACTTCTAGTGCACTGGGCTGAACTGTGCATGTTGATTATCTTTCCCTAATGCCATTGTCCCTCGCTGTCAGCCGCCATACTGTGATGTATGTTAACTCGTAAACTCCGACTGCAGAGATATTTGTAATTTAGATCCTCAAGTCAAGGACGAGTAGTCAACATTTTAATCCACCTGAGCGATGTAAGGGTTGAACCCGCAGTAAAGCAAATGCGAACTTGCTGCCATAAGGCACAGGTGTAACGTGGATAATATGGGTTTGCAGCATTTCACTGTCAAGTGACACAATCCAGTAATGTTACAGGCGACAGGTTCGACCTCATTGCATCAAGTTTTACCTCATCTGACTCGGCCTCTCATCGCGAAACGGCCAGCCTCCTGCCGGCTGCATTGCGTAGCGCGCGAACTCGAAGCTCCTGCGATGATCGCCCACGCCATCCGGCAAGGCACTTGAAAGTGTGATGGAAATTACAATAGCCATGCCATTGTCTTGTAACCTGTCAATGATTGTTGTTAAGGATGTCAAGAGCGTTAAGCACGTGATATCACGGCGCAGACGAACACGGTGACGACATAAGGACAGTTTAAACATGGCCGCCCAACTGTTGACATGCACCAAAGAAGAGCAGCGTTCTATTATCCATTGTTTGTTTTTTGTAATCAGTAAAGTAGTGAAACCTATCGACATTCATCGGCGAATAAAGGTCCAGTATGTTGAT
>OY992880.1:126387157-126417157 GCA_963921405.1 Cepaea hortensis | reverse complement strand
TGAAATGCGGCTTTAAGCAAAGAATACTAGTATTGGACACACCGTGCATGTTATATGAGACGACCAAGGAATGTTGGCGTGAAAGATAGATAGATAATGTAGTTACATACTTTAGTGGCCAGTCAGAAAGACGTGGATTTCACGATGCGTACCACAAAGGAATGGCGGGATGGGAACGATCTACTATATGTGTCCATTCGTCCGACCATCTGTCTGCCTGTTCTGTCTGTCTGTTACGTACGTACATACGTACGTACGTACGTACGTACGTACCTACCTACCAAGTAAAGTATCCTTTCAAATGCCTTGAGCGCATTGAGCACATGGTTTTTACCTACATCCTTACCTGTATATACATATCTGCCAATCCATAAATCCATTCATCCGTCTGTCCGTTTGTACGAACTACGACCGCCCCCCCCCCCATCCGTGCGTCCTTTTCTCCATCTATCCATTCATCCATCCATCCATCCAACCAGTCACCTATTGGTCTGTCTGTCTGTCTGTCTGTCTGTCTGTCTGTCGTACACAGACTTCCACGCCCCTAACGGTCAGGATAAGTAGTACAACCAACACCAACACCCACCCACCCACCCACCCACCCACCCACCCACACACACAGAGAGAGAGAGAGAGAGAGAGAGAGAGAGAGAGAGAGAGAGAGAGGGGGCAGTGCATTTAAACCACTTCCCAGTTTATGACAATAACGCCCGTGACCTAAATTCTGCCACACGGCGCACCAACAGTTAAAACATTGAGTACATCGATCCACGGGTGGAGACACGCCGTGAGCACTCACACAACAGGGCGGGGCGACCACGCACCAGCAACCTCGCGCTCAACACCGAGCTGTGTCTGTAACTGAAGGACTTGAACGAAAGGTGAAACAACAATGGAAGCTGCATGAAGTGAGCGCTGGAAGTAAAGAGTTCCAGAGATGCTATTCTGTTCATCTGTCTGCTGGGAGCGGGTAGGATACCGACTCTCTAGATCGGAAGACCCAAGTTCTATATCCTGCTAAAGTTGGTTGGATACCGATCCTGTAGATCGAGAGACTCCAGTTCTATATCCTAAAAAAAACAAAAACAAAAACTGGTAGGATACGGCACTCTAGATTGGGAGACCCCAGTTTTATATCCTAAAAAAGCTGGTAGGATACCAGCCCTTTAGATCGGAAGACCCCAGTTCTATATCCAAATAACAAATGGTCTTATCCTTCAGGACGAGGGTAATGGAGAAGATGAGGGAACTGTTAGGAAATGGGGGCGGGGGGGGGGGGGAAATTATTTTAAAGGGGGAAAAAAACTACAAATGATATAAATGTTAGAAGGATATTAACTGATTCAAACAAACAGCAGGTGAAGGCCACACATGGCACACAGTCACATGGCACACAGTCACATGGCACACAGTCACATGGCACACAGTCACATGGCACACAGTCACATGGCACACAGTCACATGGCACACAGTCACATGGCACACAGTCACATGGCACACAGTCACATGGCACACAGTCACATGGTACACAGTCAAAGGAACAGGTGTTACGATGTAAATGTCTATTCACTGGGCATCGCAATTACGGAAGTTACCAAGAAACAAAACAAATAACGCCGATGACCCTAGTATGGCGATATATCTTCCTTCTGTCCAAATGAAAGAAGGGGGTAGGGAGGGGGAGGGGGGGTCTATATTGGTGATATATTATATTCAGCGTTGATGATGAAATATGTCAAGATAGAGGGACATAGATAGCGATGAAGAGACGCCGAGAGCGACGGAGAGTGGGAAACTAATACATACCTGTTGGAGCAGCATATGTACCGCTTCATACAGAGTTAGGGCCACCTGTCACCGAAAGCATGCAATAAAACAGCTTGTTCTAAGTCAGGGGCAAAACGGGTCGAGTGGGGTGTTGTACCTCATTTGTCTTCAATGCTTATCATTGCAAACCTGCCTCTGGCCCATTACGAGCCCAGCTGCTGCACAACATTCACCCACACCTAGTGTGATCACCACTCTGTGTTGGTAACACACGTACGTAGGGCACTACAAAACTTCGTTCTAACAGTGGTATCAGAACGTAGTCATGTGGCGTAGTTTTCATACTTCTTCTTCATCTCCTGCTGCCGCTCCATCATCTCCTCCCGCTGCCGCTCCTGCATCTCCTCCTGCTACTCCCTCCCTCCCCTCCCCCCTCCTCCTCCTGCTTCTCCTCCTTTTCTTCCTTCTCCTCTTCTTTCTCCTTCTCCTCTCCTCCTCATCCTGCTGCTCCTGCATCTCCTCCTGCTACCCCTTCCCTCTCCCTCCTACTGCTGCTGCTTCTGCTGCTGCCATTGCTGCTGCTGCCGCGCCTTCTGCCGTGCCTTCTGCCACGCCTTCTACTTCTGCCGATGCCTCTGCCGCTGCCGCTACAGCTGCCGCTTCTCCCTCCTCCTCTTCCTACTCCTCTTCTTCCTCCTCTTCATCCTCCTCTTGTTCCTCCTCTTGTTCCTCCTCTTCTTCTTCCTCTTCTTCCGCCTCTTCTTCCGCCTTTTCTTCCCCGTCTTCTTCCCCCTCTTCTTCCCCCTCTTCTTCCCCCTCTTCTTCGCCCTCCTCCTTCTCCTCCTCCTTCTCCTCCTCCTACTTCTTCTTCTTCTTCTTCTTCTTCTTCTTCTTCTTCTTCTTCTTCTTCTTCTTCTTCTTCTTCTTCTTCTTCTTCTTCTTCTTCTTCTTCTTCTTCTTCTTCTTCTTCTTCCGACTGCTGCTGCTGCTGCTCCTCCTCCCTTCTCCTACTTCTTCTCCTCCTCCTCCCTTCTCCTTTTTCTTCTTCGTACACCCTCAGATGTCAACCAGAATATATTTAAAGAAAGCAGCAGTCACCTTACGCGTGTTGATATCTTCATAGAGCCTGCCCTCAATAATGGAATAATGATCTCCGTTTTGCGTATGTTGGACTTGCAGCAGATGTTTAGCTGTCATTTGACTAGTTCCACTGTCACATTCATCAATATCTCCTATCTTCAGTTTATTGAACAAGTGATAATGTTTTTTTTTTATCCTGAGCGGAGCCTGAAGATTGCTGGCTAGTTATTTCCTTCGGTCGAGTTGGTAATGTGCACCGTCTTTCTGGTGGCCTGGTTGCTCGAATTCTTATATAATGTTATCAGTGTTTCTTATAAATCTCTTGACCTTATCATATGTTATGTCAATATGAGGATGTGATAATCTACCATCTTCCTTTGCCAATCTATCGACTTCTTCGTTTCCGGGTATATTGCAATGTCAAGGCACACTATTCTAACAATGACGGTAGAGAGTGCAGAAAAGCAGCATAGCTTACATGCGGACGGACAATTTTTATGATAATAGCAAAGAAAAGTATCACGACTACATGTGCAATTTGGAGCTCTTTATAATCATGTTTTAAGTCCGTTGGGGACATTCGCTCACAGCACAGCTCTCCGGAAAGTAGCTCAATCCTTAGGCAGTCCTCCTGATTCATGGTCATTCATTCTCGCTCTGTCTTTAATGCGTTTGTTTATCGTCGTGTTGGACTACCCCTGCCTCTTTTGTCATCGATCATGTCCTTACTTTTATTTCAAAGCTAATATGCAGCTTGATGTGGCCAAAGTACTTGTTTCTGAGAAAAGATACGGCTTATGGCAGGTGTATTTCAGTGTGTTAGACAGGATACAGTTTATGGCAATAGTACTTTCGTTTCTAGACAGGATACAGTTTGTGGTAATAGTACTTTCGTTTCTAGACAGGATACAGTTTGTGGCAATAAGTACTTTCGTTTCTAGACAGATTTCAGGTTATGGCATAATTACTTCCGTTTCCGAATAAGTCAGTAATAGCGACAAGTGAAATTGGTTAGCTTTGCAAGAACACAATCGCAGTTGAAAGAATGGGCGTTGTGACTTGCAAACCTTCCTCATAATACTCATAATATGAACAACAAATAGACCTTGATACAACTATATAGAAATATCACTTCGCTGGGGTACTTCCGTCATCTGTGAGTTTGATTTCTGCGCCCGAGGATTGTTTTGTTAGTGTGCATATTCAGAGATAACAATTCTTCAGAGTTACATAGAACCAATCTGAACACACGGCTGTCAATACTGGACAATATGTTGTTGTTATTGTATTTGTTTGTGAATTCTTTAAAAGATTGAGATTTAATTCTTTAAGTCCGATGCGTTGAAGTTCAGGTCGTCTATCTCCGTCATCTATGACTTTGGTGTAAATACTGTCCTATTGACCAGGTCTCTAAGGGGTTAGTGTTGCAGAGGTTAAATTCTCCTCTATAAGGTCAACTACTAGCGGGGTGTGAAAGACCGGTGCTGGAACTTCACACCCGCAGAGAGGAACATCAGGACGTATTCGGGTCATTATTCATCACAGCACATAGGGCCTGGCTAGGATTGGGCCTAGGTTGGTGTTTCATCCACAGATCTGAGTTATTTCCTTGCTAGTGGATTACCTTACCCTATTACCAGTGTCCATCGCTATCAGACTAACCCACTCCGACTTCAGAGGTACGTGCAATTTACTTCCCCAAGTCAAGGATGAGAAGTCAACATTTTAGTCCAACTGACCGGTGTAGGGGTTGAAGCCCCTACCTCAGCATCACACACTGGCTGTTAAAGAACACGTATTCTTATCCATTCGGCCATGCTGACCTACGTGAAGATTATATGATAAGATACCAACACATCGAATTACAACTTCATCAACACATGAATATAATGTGAAGAGCTGCCATAAAATTACAACTTTATCAACACGTGAATATTGTATAATAAGATACCGTCACATCACAACATCATTAAAACGTTATTATGATGTGAAAAGATGTCTTCACAATACAACTTTAGCAAAACATGCCTGGCTGGATTCTAAAATTTGGGTAGTATTTCAGTACCACAAAAATGTGTGAAAACGACATCTCCGTTGGCAGGAATCTTCGTGGCTTTTATGCTTGTCATTTGGCGGATGCCACATACGTATATCATAACTACAGCGCCGTTCCGCCTTGCTGCGCTTGCGTGTATGAGTGTTTTTGAATGTTCATATTTCATCATGTCAATGACGTTATTAAATTTCTCACTTAACGTTCATGTATTAAATGATGGTCTCAATTATTTGGTCGAGTTTATATACAGAAATTGATGGTTAATAGTTAGGGGTTACACTTAAATAAACGGTCAATGCATATACATCATTTCGGGAAACCCATTTATGCCCGATCTTCTCCGGAAAATGTCGCAAGGTGCAGGCGCTAATTATTTCAGTAAGACCATGATTATAGCCACCTCCGGTGTGTCCTTCCGTACACCCCTTAGTGTTAGAACTACACGTACAACCGAACGTGAGTATCCTTACATATGTTGTTTCATCGTGTATTCAATTGGGAGGGTAAAAGCCTGATGACACTAGTGTAAGGAAATGCACCCTAAAGACTAAATGTTGTGACAGGGCAGACCAGACCCTAAGGCTTGATCGGCAACTGGTCTAGGATGGAAGCCCCGACAGGCGGAAAGTTAGAGAATTGCTTTTCTGGTCCAGCAGCTTCTGCAGCTGGTTTTGTTCCAGGCGTATTGGTGTTACCTTTTCTCTGGAGTAAATTAGGCAGGCCGAGAGAGGGGTCATATTGGAGGAGCACACATGGTTTCTAAATTCAGCTCGGGCTTTGTGTTATGGAGAAGTATAACTCCATTTTGCAAACTATCGTATGCCAGGACGGCCAGGTGCCAGTCAACGTCTTCAACTACCAGTAGTTAATAGAAAGCCTTGAAAATATCTCCCATGTCCATCGTGAGTGTGCCAAGGTCAGAAAAGAGGCTGACGAAACGCAGCAAAGCTCACTCTACCAATGAACAAATATAAGACCATCAGAGAAAATCAGCACTAAATTCAACAAGGTGAACTGCTATAGATCTTTTATTTAATGTTCTCTCGCTTTGAACTCAAGCGTAGCCCTTTCACGTGCTACTACTTTTTAGTGCATTGGACTGATTTTTCCATGTGGATTAGTTTTCCCTATTACCAGTGTTCCTCACTATCAGAGGAATCCACTTCGATATCAGAAATTCTTAGAACATACGTCCCCAAGTCAAGGACGAAAAGTCAACATGTTAGTTCAACTGGCCGGTGTAGGAGTTGAACCCACTACCTCGCATCAGCGCACCGAAAGTTTAAGAGTGAAAGTTCTTATCCATTCGTCCATGCTGACCTCCACTGCTATAGATGAACGCCAACAGTCTGACGACAGTAGATAATAACGGCCGGAGGCCAAGAAATACCCGACACTGTGAGGAGAGACAGCAGCAGATGGACCCTGCAAAGCTAACGGCGAGAGAAAGTCTGGCACACCAAGACTACATGCCGCAGCAGATGGATCCTTTAAAGCTCATGGTGCCAGAATGTCAGGCAAACCCAAGACTACATGCCGCAGCAGATGGATCCTGCAAAGCTCATGGTGCCAGAATGTCAGGCAAACCCAAGACCACATGCCGCAGCAGATGGATCCTTTAAAGCTCATGGTGCCAGAATGTCAGGCAAACCCAAGACTACATGCCGCAGCAGATGGATCCTGCAAAGCTCATGGTGCCAGAAAGTCAGGCAAACCCAAGACCAACGGCTGGAGCAAGACGGACATTTGACGATACTGTACAGATGCACATACCTTCAGCAAGTGCCCACTGACAATAAAAGGACATGAATTTACGAAAGCAAACGCAAACAGGAAATACGGTTATGTTCGGCACTCACGGAGATATATAACTAGGGAATGTGAGCAGAGTAGCAATGCAGTCGGGGGAATATCACCATTGGAAAAGAATCAGCTTCAAGGCTAGATAGAATCATCGAACGAATAGTTCAGCCAGATCTTGCAGGCAGTAAAAGACAACCAACGAAACCAAGCTTTGACACTTACAATGAACAAACCAAGAGCAGCTAGAAGAGAAGAAAGACATCCGGCAAAACATAGCGAGAAGTCGTCTGGAATGCACAAATAAATAAAAAAGACACGGAGAAATTACTAAAAACGATTATAAAAAAAACGGAACTAGTACACTTAAGAACGTGATGGCAAATGCCCAAATTAAAATCGCAAGCAGAAGCCAGCAGTCAATCACAACACGGCAACAAAAAATGAAGAAACGAATGACACCGACAAATCGAAATCAAAGCCAAAATCAACAGCAGTAGAGAATGTGGAGAGGGCGAACAAATTATTCAAAAACGAGGAAGAATTACGAGAACAAGATAACTGTATCTCAACAATTACAGAAGAACGTGAACGGTAAAAAAAAATAACTAGGGAGTGAGTCCTTACAACTCTTAACTGACAAGGGAGGCAGTAATTTATAGACAATAAAAGAAAGGATCAACCGCAAACTGAAAGATTATATGAAGAAAACCACATCACTTGAAGAAATTAATGATAACAAATGTGTGGAAGGAGGTTGAACGAAGTCTAATATTTAATTTGTTTGTTTGTTTCTGAAATATAATAGTAGTGGGAAAGAAATATAGGAAAGCGCGTGAATACAAATAAAGTTTTAATTCGAGAAATAAGGAATATAGATACGCGTATGAAAAGAAATACAGGCACAGAGAAGTAAGAAATATATCTAACAGGTATGAATGCAAATAACGTCACCATCACGGTAATAATAATTAAATATTTCCGTGTGCATATAAAATTATAATTAGAGAATAAGAAATATAGATAGGCATAAGAGCACGAATAAAAGCGGAACTAAAGGAAACAGGAATTTAGACATATTTAGAAAATTTAGGACAAGTAAATTAGAATTATAGACAGAAAATATGACTGGAGTAGAAAGATATAAACATATTAATATTAACACCAGCCTACTAAACACTACTCTAATGTGTGGAAGCAACAACCTTGACTAAAAACATTGGGCATGCAACTGAAATTTGAGTTTTCAAATGACTGGGACAGATTTAAACAAAAAGACATACAAGTAAGTTCTGGAGAAATTATATGTAAGCAAAATGCGCTGCCGTATGAAAACACAATAAATGGTAAGTTTAAGGGACTTTGGTCACGCAATAATCTAATGAAAACCATAATGTAGGGAGACGTTCACGTCAAAAGAGTTAGAAGTGACAAAGCTATAAATGGCCAGATAACAGTAAGATATGGCCATGATACAGACTGGGGAGCCGGGATAGCGTAGTGGCTAGACGCTCGCCTACTTACCCGGTAGGAATGAGTTCGATTCGCATTGGTGAAGATTTTACATTTTAAAACTGACGTGAGATCCTAGATCGACCCAGCCAAACATGCGTTTCAGGAAATGTCTATGTGAGTACAGGCGGTGGGAGGGATAACGCCCACATCATCCAAAGAGTGCCGATGTTATATAGCAACTTGGGACTAGCACCTTATATCCTATGTGTTTTAAGGCGTGTAAATGTGTCCTTCACTTCTACCTACAGAATACAACCATAAGATCCGGGGTAGGACAAGGTTGTGTCCTGTCCCCTCTCTTGTTTATAACATATATAGGCAACATATGAAAATAAACCAGCCAATGACCGCAAGAACACCGCATGACGAGAACACGGAAGGAGAACCATCTGAAAATCTAACCATTAGAGAACTTCTGTTTGCGGACGACCAAGCACTAATAGCACAATCAGAAGTTGAATTACAAGACGAAATGAATAGTCTAAATGAAATGTGTAGGGAACATAACATGAAAATTAACATAAGTAAAACAGAGGTAATGACTACAACTAAAGAAAAAGCAACAACGATTCACCTAAACGAACATCCCTTGAAAAAAGTAGAGTTTCAAGTACCTAGGAAGTATAATATCAAATGGCAAATCAGAAGACAAGATCGAAAATAGATGCAAAAAGGCAAACCAACTCATTGGACAAATCGCACCAATCCTAAAGAACAAACATGTATCAATAACTACTAGGAAAGCACTTTACAACACAATCTTTCTACCAACTCTATGCTACCAATGCCAAACCTGGACAGTGACAGAAAAAGAGAAAAGAAAAATCACAACAACAGAAATGAGATTCCTGAGAAGAATACTCAATGTATCAAGAAGAGATAAGATCAGAAATGAAGAAATCAGGACTAAAGTGGGGGTTATAGCTGCACTAGATTTTATTAGAAAGCAGCAAGTCAAATGGTTTGGCCATGCAAGTAGGTTACCAACTAACAGCATACCACAACAAGCAATGATATACAGATTAGAGGGAAGCAGAGGAAGAGCCGACGACGTAACCGGTGAACTCAGGGAATAACAGAGTCCATGGGAATATCGATACATGAAGCCCATAAGCGGGCAGTCTCCCATTGTTTATACTTCACCTCGACACCACAAGGTACAAGAGGAACATGATAAGATGAGACCTAGCAGAATGTAACACAGCGACCCAGGACAGACCCAGCTGCAGACCCACTACCATCAACCTTCAGTGCGGAGAAGGTACTTGACAAGGCTGATAATTAATTGCTTCAATTTCACGCCTCTCTTGTTAACTGCAGACACCAGACGCCGCACGCGCACCAGGTCCTCTGTCATGCGGTGGGCCAGGTCTGAAACCACAAGAGGTACTACTGCAGATGTGCCTGTGCTTGCCAGCTGACGCGACGCCGCGAACCAGCGGACACGCTCACCTTAACTGTCCGGTTACCGTGTGACACAGACCGTGCCATCCAACACTTGGTGAGCGAGTTGGCTGGCGGCTCGGCCAGGTGTAGTAGGTACACGCCTTTCATTGTGACATTATATGCTGGTTGAACGCGACAGTTTTGCGATTATTTCATTATCGCTATCTCACCCCCCCCCCCCATTTTTTTTTCTTGCGCGTGCTCTCTCTCTCTCTCTCTCTCTCTCTCTCTCTCTCTCTCTCTCTCTCTCTCTCTCTCTCTCTCTCTCTCTCTCTCTCTCCATATTATTATATTTACTGTCACGAGAATTCACGTGCAATATAAGCGCATTTTTACTACTGATTTCACGCTGATGTATATGCATACCTGGTTTTACTAAAGTAACCATGTTGCATTGGTATTAACATACTTGAAGGGGTACACATTGATTGTATCATGACGTATTTTCTCATTGTTGTGTGTATTCTCATGCCGGTTGTCTGTGTATATTGTGTGGGTGAGAAGTTGTGAGTTTGTGTATGTTAGTGTGAGTGATTGTGTTTAATGTGAGCGTAGCCTTATGTACGAATGCGCGTTTATTTTAGAGAGAGAGAGAGAGAGAGAGAGAGAGAGAGAGAGAGAGTGAGAGAGAGAGGGAGAGAGAGAGAGAGAGAGTATTATGAATGAGTCAATGTTTGCTATTGTGTTTTTGATTGTATGTTTTTGATTGTGAGTGAGTGTATGTTTGATTGTGAGTGAGTGTATGTTTGTGAAGAAGAGAGAGAGAGAGAGATAGAGAGAGAGATAGAGAGAGAGAGAGAGAGAGTGTGTGTGTGTGTGTGTGTGAGAGAGAGAGAGAGAGAGAGAGAGAGATTGTGTTGGCATGTAACTGTTTGATTATATATGTAAATAACGTATATTTGTTTGTCTATGAGTGTATGTAGGTGGTCTGTCTGTCTCTGTCGGTCGGTCTGTTTCAATCGGAGTGTGGTGGATGTACAGACTGTTCTATCAACTCGCTGACTGTGTTGAAGAGCTCTCTGTACTCCCTCCAAGTTTACAAAAGAGCAGTGTGTGCAAGGCAAGTATTGAGACTTCACATCCGCAGAGAGATATTTGAGCATGCAGCCATGTGTAAAAGGTCCGGAGAATCACAATGAATCACCTTCTTGAGAAAATTTTACAAACAAGATAATATTCACTCGACCAGTGGACTTATGTTTGGGTTGAAAGAGTTATGCATTTTGTGTCCTACACTTCAGTTCTCCAGTCCATATTTATTGTTTAATGTTTGCATAATCAATACAAAGAGGTTACCGAATGATAACAGAACTCGCTGCTCAATTAACACACGAGCTAGCATATTGTTGTTTAACAATCTGGTACAAGATGTTGCAAGTGATTAATAGCACAGCAATTATTGATTATTTATGCGATCTTTACAACCTGCACATGGAAAAATTGTTCAGCGTTTCTATCTTGAGCCGAAATATGCATTTACAGTTCCATTTTTCAGCTGTCTTTTTTTCCTTTCTGGATGACGTTGTCAATGAACTGAGTGGACTCACTTACTTCCTATACGTCCCCTCGAATTGGTGATCGAATCTCCTACAACAGTATAGTTGGTCACTTGTATTTTGTTACTCGTGAGTTTCATTAACGCTATCAAGTGTTGCCACTGTAGATCAACATATGATAAGTAAGGTCTTTTCAAAGTGGTAACCTCAACACATGTAGAGTAACATAATACTTAATACTCTATTTTCCACGTGCTACATTAAGTAATCCACATTCGAGACGTCGTGACATTCATCCGACTTGAAATTACTCCACCACGATTTAATTGCACCCAATGATAACATTCTTGTTGCTGTACTTCTGTTTGTTCTCCATTGAGTCCAACTTTGCCTCTCTTATTCCATCATACAAACACTGGCTGAACGCCCAAATATTTCTCATAATCATTTAGCACCTTGCTTAGTGTAAAACGTGCTAACATTGTGATCCTTTGAAAGTAAAGTTCGTTCTTTCGATCACGCAACGCATGACATCCTTATATATTACTTTGCGGGTGCTCTGTTTTCTGTGTTGCGTGATTTATCATCCGGCTCCTTGGTTGTAAAACAGTTATCGTGAGTGTTCTGATGCATGTTGCGTTTTTCTTCCGCCAAACTACTAGGGGAAGTTAATAAGTAAGTCACAAACCAATCAATCAATCATGTGCCATGCCGGAAAGCGTGGGCGGTCATGACTCGCCATTTCACTCAATCACCAGTGTCGTGGATCAGCTCAGTGTTCCTGTCTCGTCCATGCCATGTGGCCAAGCCATCCAGGTATTTTCCTCTCGGTTTTACTCTTGGTCTGTTCCCCTCGAACTTGCCAGTTGTCACTAAGTTCTCCAATCCATTTCTTCTCATAACATGTCCAAAAAATTGTGACTGTCTGCGTCTAATTTCTCTAATCAGTTTACGATGTTCATTTGTCTCCTGTAGTACTTGGTCATTGGTTTTTCTGTCTGTCCATGGTATTCTTTGCATTTTCCTCAGAAACCACATTTCTGCAGCCATCAGATGTTTTTCAGCTTGACTGCTCATTGTCCAAGTTTCACATCCATACAAAAGAACAGGCTCTATGTATCCCCTCAACACTCTTTTTCTCGTTTCAATTGACATCTTTTTATTGGTCAGAATGTTTTTCATCTTGCTAAAGGCTACTTTCGCCATGGCGATTCTTGTTCTATTCTATTCAAGGCATCTCCCATCAGATGTTATAACTGTTCCAAGATAATTGTACCGATTCACTTGTTGAAGAATATTTCCATTTACTTGTATATTACATTGTGGCACTTCTTCCTTCCTACTGACGACCATAACCTGAGTCTTTTTACAATTTAATTCTAACCCCAGTTGCTCACTGTGTACAATAACCGCATCTACTAATTGTTGCAGGTCCTGCGCATTGTCTGCAATTAATACTGTATCATCTGCATATCTAATGTTATTGATGTTTCGTCCTCCAATGCTGATTCCATTTATATCAACTACATTTCTGTCACTGTACAGGGAAAAAAGATCTGGAGACATCACACATCCCTGCCTAACACCTCTCTTAATTGGCTGATACTGTCCCACTTCATTATCAATCCTTATTGCAGCTTGTTGTTTCCAATATATGTTTTTTATAAGTCTAATGTCTTTCCCATCAATTTTTAGGTCTGCAAGCATATCCACCATGCTGACATGTCTAATGCTATCAAAAGCCTTTGTATAGTCAATAAAGCAAAGATGTATATCCTTGTTTACTTCTATAGCACGTTCAATAACTGTTCGCAGCATATACACAGCATTTACTGTACCCTTTCCTTCACAAATGGCTGTAGCAAAATAACTAAATATGATAATAACTTGAAACCAGTTTATTTTTATACATACATTGTCTCTTTATTTCTCAACATAATTTCCACCAACGTTGATGCACTTATCCCATCGTTTTATCAGTCCTCCCAAACCGGCTGCATTGAACTGTGCGTGCTCCCAGGAAGGTTAACCCGGTCAACAAATGCCCGCAGAGGTCGGATGTGTCGGCCTAAAGGCGTAAGAACGCAGCTCTGCTTTAAACAGGCACAATGCGTTCACGGTCGAAAAAAAAGTCTACGGGTGAACGCAGAAGAAGAAGAAGAAGAAGAAGAAG
The DNA here is from genome assembly GCA_963921405.1 of Cepaea hortensis. NCBI lineage: Eukaryota > Metazoa > Mollusca > Gastropoda > Stylommatophora > Helicidae > Cepaea > Cepaea hortensis. The sequence continues at coordinate 126,403,824 of OY992880.1, read as the reverse complement.
AAGAAGAAGAAGACGAAGAAGAAGAAGAAGAAGAAGAAGAAGAAGAAGAAGAAGAAGAAGAAGAAGAAGAAGAAGAAGAAGAAGAAGAAGAAGAAGAAGAAGAAGAAGAAGAAGAAGAAGAAGAAGAAGAAGAAGAAGAAGAAGAAGAAGAAGAAGAAGAAGAAGAAGAAGAAGAAGAAGAAGAACAAGAACAAGAACAAGAACAAGAAGAAGAACAAGAAGAAGAACAAGAAGAAGAAGAAAAGTAGAAGAAGATGAAGGAGAAGAAGAAGAAGAAGAAGAAGAAGAAGAAGAAGAAGAAGAAGAAGAAGAAGAAGAAGAAGAAGAAGAAGAAGAAGAAGAAGAAAAGAAGAAGAAGAAGTAGAAGAAGAAGAACTGCGTGCTCTGTTTTCTAATCCACGTTTTCACTTCACCTTCAATTTCGGCGTCCTTCGCGAAATGTCTCCCACCAAGATGGGTTTCAATGGACCAAAAAAGGTGGAAATCACTAGAGACTAAGTCGGGACTGTAAGGTGGATGTTCCAGAATTTCCCACCTACGTCGGTTAATTTTCTCCTGAGTTAATCGAACCGTATGTGGTCTGGCATTGTCTGGGTACCCACCTTGAGCACACGTTATTAAATTTGAATCGATCATGCATTATGCTGCATGCTGAACCATGTGAGCATCCTATTGCAGATGCTACAGAGTCTATCGTTACTCACCTGTCACCTCTAATCATCTCCACCTGCTGCATGGATGCTTCTTTTGCAATTACAACATGACGACAAGATCGGATTTCATCAACAATTTTAGAACGTCCATGAGACAATTTTTCTACCCAGCTATGCACCGCTTTACGGAACAATTATTTGTCTGCATAAACAAGAAGCATTTCTTTATGAATGTCATTTGCAGGCAGTCCTTTTGCCCACCTCCTCCCCCCCCCCCCAAAAAAAAAAAACGCACAACAACACGTTGCTCTTTGGTTGTACACTCCGTAAGTACAGTCGCCATTTTGTTTATGCGCTGCGCATGCGCATGATACACCTAGCGCCACCTGACGAACAGGAATATAAAGTTCCATGTTGCTGTCACCTAATGACACCTGTAGAAAACACCAACTACATTTATCTGCTATCCCCCAGAACTGTGTGACTTACTTATTGACTCACCCTCGTATATTATGCCATATTGTCAGTGTTAATGGAAGGGATGAAGAAGTGATGTGGTAAGAACATTAAGTTAAGCAAGGTTGCGAGAAAAAGGGATGATGCGATGATTTAAAGGAAAAAAAAATTAAGCTCCAATTTCATTACACCACGTCATGAGTCAACAAGCACATACCAACCGAGATCACGACCTTGTGAGTAATGGTGGTTGGAACGGTAGAATGTTAGACGGGTCTGCGTGCCTAATTGTGAACGATTTGAAAATAAAGTTTGTTCGGTTGGTCCCTAACGGGTTTACATATTTCATTACCAACCCAGTGACTCAAAGCGAACACCATTATTATTAACCAATTTAAGGTTAGTCCTCCTCTTGAGACTAAGGCGGCACATAGGGCAGAAGTCATGGCTCTCCATGTCCGGCGGTGGCGGTTCGCTGCTACCTGTTGTAGACCCTGGATGTTCACTTGGCCATTGAATGAGCCTTCTCTGATGATGGTTCTACGCAGGGCCTCTCTTGGTCTTCCCCGTTTTCTTTTCCCTACTGGTGACCATAAGAGGGCTTGGTTGGGGAGTCTTATCTTGTCCATTCTGAGTACATGGCCAATGTAGTGGAATGATGTAAAATATTTTTTTTTCGCATATCCTTTTACGGGACATCGCTGTCAACATCAACATCTTTCAGCTGATTGTTGATTTCTTGGCACGATTACGCTCAGTAGTTTGCCATAGCTTTCTGAGCGACCGGTTCATATACCCCGTAAGTTACCAACGTGGAGAGAACGGCTACCAATTCTCGTGCACGTCACGTCACGTTATGAGAGTATACGGGATTACGGTGAAAGTCGTGTAACTCCTAGACCAGAGAGACCGGCTGTAAAGTATTACCTACATGAATAACGGTGTAAAGTATTACAAAAGAATTAACGAGGTAAATTATTAACTATATGAATTACAATGTAACGTGTTAACTGTGAATAACGATTTGAAGTGTTAACTATGTGAAAAACGAGGTAAAATATGAGCTATATGAATAATGATGTAAAGTATTAACTCCATGAATAACAACATAATACAGTTAGGTCCGAGTAAATATGACATTAAGATATTCTTCTTCATTATGTCTTCCCCTTTCTTACTCGTGTGACAAATATGAGTCGGCCGTAGGCTATCACGACCTTCTAATCAGCTTTGTCACTTGATATTTTGATTCTTATCTTAGTGTTCTTATCAAAGCAGAAGATAAGACGCCAATGAGGTGTCAAAGCTGGACATTTTACAAGGGTAAGTTAATAAGTAAATTTCAAATAGCTGTAGAAAAATAACTAAATATGATAACAACTTGAAACCTGTGTATTTTTATACATACGTTGTCCCTTTATTTCTCAAGGTAATTTCCACCAACATTGATGCATTTATCCCATCGTTTTATCAGTCCTTCCAAACCGGCTGCATAGAACTGCGTTCTTTTGTTTTCATTTACCTGCCATCACACAGAACTGTATGACTTATTGACTCGCCCTCGTAAATCTTTCTACCCAGTTAGGCATCGCTTTACGGGAAATCGCTAGGAGCTAAGTCCACTGAAAACACACCTTGGCGGGAGACATTTCGCGAGTGACGCCGAAGTTGAATGTGAAGTGAAAACGTGGTTTAGAAAACAGAGCACGCAGTTCTTCGTCTTCTACTTCTTCTTCTTTGAACCAAAGCGTAGCCATACGTGAACTACTGCTTAAAGAAGGCACTGGGCTGATGTTTGCGTGTGGATTAGGCACCTTATTACCAGTGTCCCTCGCCATCAGGTGAACCCACTCCCACATCTAAGTTACTTATCATTATACCCAAATCAAGGACGATAAGTCAATATTTTAGTCCAACTGACCGGTTTAGCGGCTGAACCCGCTACCTCGGCATCAGAGCACCGGACGTTTAAGAGCGAGGGCTCTTACCCATTCTACCATGGTGACCGCCTTATGAGACGAAAACTAGGATTAACATAATTTGTTATATAGGAACCAAGTTATACTGATCGAAAACTAGGAATAACATAATTTGTTACGTAGGAACAAAGATTTACTGAAATAACACTAGGAATAACATAATTTCTTATATAGGAACCAAGTTATAATGAACGAACACTAGGAATAACATAATTTGTTATATAGGAACCAAGTTATACTGAACGAAAACTAGGAATAAAATAATTTGTTATGTAGGAACCAAGTTATACTGAACGAAAACTAGGAATAACATAATTTGTTATATAGGAACCAAATTATACTGAACGAAAACAAGGAATATCATAATTTATTATATAGGAACCAAGTTATATTGAATGAAAACTAGGAATAACATAATTTGTCATATAGGAATAATGCATCACGTGCCATATTGGAGTGCAAGAAATAAAAGCGACAAAGACAATAATTAGATACAGAAACCAATTTTGTGCAAACAAAAAGTAACACTTTGTTACTTTTGATCGCCTTCTAGTAAAGTTTACCGTTTACTTCTCGTATTTGGTGATTTTCATTCATTAAAACCCGATATGACAGTCAGTTTAAAATTACTGTGGTAGACAAATTACTGTGTGAATATGTGTACTGTATACTTTAGTTGGTAGGATTTACCCAATTATTTTAGTTCATGCTTTGTCATTATTGCAGTATGCACCTGACCGGATGCAGCGAAATATCATCATCATCATCATCATCATCATCATCATCATCATCATCATCATCATCATCATCATCATCATCATCATCATCATCATCATCATCATCATCATCTCTCGTTGCCTTGTCGGCTGGTGTAGGCGATCATGCTCCTCCTTAAACTGCGATCTCCGACGCATGGCACAAAAATGTGAAATATCATCATCATCATGTGCCATGCCGATTAACTTAGCGGTCATGTTTTGCCATCTCACAGGATCACCAGAGTCGTGGATCAGCTCTGATTTCTGGTCTCGACCATGCCAGGTAGCCAGGCCATCCAGGTATTCACCTCTCTGCCTTCTCATTTTTGTGTCTCCTCAATCTTGCCAGTTGTCATCAAGTTATCCATTTGTTTTCTTCTCGTAACGTGTCCACAAAATTGTGACTGTCTACGTCTAATGTCTCTAATCAGTTTACGGTTTTCATTTATTTCTTGTAGGACTTGCTCATTGGTTTTTCTGCCTGTCCATGGTACTCTGTGCATTTTACTGCGAAGTATGCCAGACCATAAATGGTGCAATCTTTTGTTTGTTTCTTCTTTATTCAAATTCTGTACGGGAAAACATTGTTTTGAATATCACTAAATGTCCAACTGATTCAAATTAATACAATCAAACTGCCGTTTACTGCCAATATAGTACCTTGCGGTGTATGGCAGGTGGTCTTGAACCTGAGGAATTTAGGCCGCCTGGCCAGTGCAGTCGTCATATCTGTGCAGGCGAGAGTTTTCTTCTTTTTTTTTTCTCCGACAGAAAAAAAAAAAAAAAAAAAAAAATCCACACCTCACCAACCGGGTCTTCCGAATGAGAATCCAATATTCTAGCCACTCGGCCAGCCGCTCCTCAATTAATATAATAAACAACGCAAATAACCCTGTTTACATGCCCCAGGGTGAAGTGAGTATATGCTGTTGGCCGCACGTTTGTATTAGCCATTCATCACTCGATGGCCGATGTGGTCACAAATATCAAGCCTGCTGAGAAAAATGCAAAGAATACTATGGACAGACAGAAAAACCAATGAACAAGCCATTCAAGAAACAAATGAAGATCGTAAACTGATTAGAGACATTAGACGTAGACAGTCAAATTTTTTTGGGCATGTCATGAGAAGGAATACACTGGAGAACTTGGTGACAACTGGCAAGATCGAAGGGAAGAGACCAAGGGAAAGACCGAGAAGTAAATACCCGGATGGCTTGGCCATATGGCATGATCGAGACAGGAACACGGAGCTGAGCCACGACTCTGGTGATCGAGTGAGATGGCAGAACATGACCACCCACGCTTATCGGCATGATGGATGGATGGATGTTGTATTTACTACCAAAGACTCGTCTGATATCCACTTCAGGCTGAGTCGATCTCACAGCTCCAGTCAACGTGCATTCAATCAGCCCGGATGGAGATTCGAACATATGACCAATTGGCGGGCAGGAAAGTGTGCTAACCACTGCGCCACCTCGACTCTCTATACACAATAATAATGAGAACAAAATGAGGTTACCCATAATACCTCAGACAGGTGTTGCAACAATTCAGTTTGTAGATGACACTAATTTTAATGTTTGTGACCCAGATAGTTGCTGGGGAGCCTCTTTTGTCCCAGATGTTAGTGCAGTTGACGGCTCAAATACTATAATTGTGACCCCCTCCCCCCACACACACACAAACACATACCCCCCCCCCCCTCCAACACGCACACACACACACACACACGTCAGGAATACACCCGCCATATACATCTACTCACAGACGCAAACTACAAAACAGGAGCACCTTGTTTTGCATGTTTGGTGTGGTTGTCTATGATAGCTCACTTGGTGGAGGCCCATTAAAAGCACAGGAGGGAGTCATGGATTTTTCATTGGAGACAATGATCGCCTACGTTCGCTGAATATGTGTAAATGTGCATGTCCATTTGTGCGCGCGTGTGTGTACATGTGTGAGCGTCTGTGAAAAAGAGACAGCGAGAGAGAGAAAGAGAACTAGTAAAGAGAGAGAGAGAGAGAGAGAGAGAGAGAGAGAAAGAGAGAGAGAGAGAGAGAGAGAGAGAGAGAAGAGAAAGAGAACTAGTAAAGAGAGAGAGAGAGAGAAAGAGAGAGAGAGAGAGAGAGAGAGAGAGAGAGAGAGAGAGAGAGAGAGAGAGAGAAGAGAAAGAGTACGAGTCAGAAAGAAAGGAATAAAGAAAGACATCGAGACGAGAGCGCTATATATGTGTGTGTATGTGTGTGTGTGTGTGCGCGCGCGCGAGTCGTTTGTGTGTGTGTGTGTGTGTGTGTGTTGCTTGGTCATATGGCATAATCGAGACAAAACAACCAAGCCGATCCATGACTCGGGTGATCGTGTGCGATGGGTCGACGTGATCGCCCACGCTAATCTGTATGGCACACGAGAATGATGGATGATCATACAATCCGCCTCTCGCTATAGGAAAGTGCCCAACGTTTTGATAAGAGTGCTTTATAATAATAATAATAATAATAATCAAGTGCCATGCCGACTGGCGCAGGCGTTCATGCCTCTCCACAAATCTCGGTCTTTAGTTTTCTGGATCAACTCTGCCGTTGATATTCCTCCATGCCACAGTCGCAATCCATCCAGCATCATTTCTCGTGGTCTGCCTCTGCCTCTCTTTCCCTCGATCTTTCCAGTTGTCACAATGTTTTCCAATGCCTCTCTTCTCATCACATGACCAAAAAAAGATGTTAGTCTCTTGCTTATTGTTGTATATAGTGTTATAGTTTCATTAGGCTCTTTCAGGCAATCGTTGTTAGTTACTTTGGCAGTCCTAGAAAGTCCTAGAAAAAAAAAAAAAAAAAAAAAAAAATATATATATATATATATATATATATATATATATATATATATATATATATATATATATATATATATATATATATATATAATTTGCCATGCCGAAAAGCGTGGGCGGTCATGACTCGCCATTTCACTCGATCACCAGAGTCGTGGATCAGCTCAGTGTTTCTGTCTCGTCCATGCCATGTGGCCACGCCATCCAGGTATTTTCCTCTCGGTCTTCCTCTAGGTCTGTTCCCTTCGATCTTGCCAGTTGTCACTAAGTTCTCCAATCCATTTCTTCTCATAACATGTCCAAAAATCTTTGACTGTCTACGTCTAATTTCTCTAATCAATTTACGATTGTCATTTGTCTCCTGTGGTACTTGGTCATTGGTTTTTCTGTCTGTCCATGGTATTCTTTGCTCAGAAACCACATTTCTGCAGCCATCAGATGTTTTTCAGCTTGACTGCACGTTGTCCAAGTTTCACATCCATACAAAAGAACAGGCTCTATGTATCCCAACACTTTTTTTCTCGTTTCAGTTGACATCATTTTATTGGTCAGAATGTTTTTCATCTTGCTAAAGGCTACTTTCGCCATGGCGATTCTTGTTCTAATCTCTTCAAGGCATCTCCCATCAGATGTTATGACCGTTCCGAGATAATTGTACCGATTCACTTGTTGAAGAATAGTCCCATTTACTTGTATATTGTATGTGGTATTTCGTTCTACCATAACCTGTGTCTTTTTACAATTTAATTCTAACCCCAGATGTTCACTGTGTACAACAACCGCATCTACTAATTGTTGCAGATCCTGGGCATTGTCTGCAATCAATACTGTATCATCTGCGTATCTAATGTTATCGATGTTTCTTCCTCCAATGCTGATTCCATTTATACCTTCTACATTTCTGAAAATATTTTCACTGTACTGGGAAAAAAAGATCTGGAGACATTAGGCATCCCTACCTAACACCTCTCTTAATAGTCTGATATTGTCCAACTTCATTATCAATCCTTATGGCAGCTTGTTGTTTCCAATATATGTTTTTTATAAGTCTAATGCCTTTCCCATCATTTTGTAGATCTGCAAGCATATCTACCATGTTGACATGTCTAACTCTATCAAAAGCCTTTGTGGAGTCAATAAAGCAAAGATGAATATCCTTGTTTACTTCTATAGCACGTTCAATAACTCTTCGCAGCATATACACAGCATTTACTGTACCCTTTCCTTCTACAAACCCACATTGTTCTTTCCCTATTTCAGGTTGTATTTTCTTCATATATATATATATATATATATATATATATATATATATATATATATATATATATATATATATATATATATATAAAGAGAGAATGAGAGAGAGAGAGACAGAGAGAGAGAGGCAGACATACAGAGATAGAGAGAGAGACAGAGAGAGAGAAAGAGAGAGAGAGAGAGAAAGAGAGAGAGAAAAAGAGAAGTAATGAGTTTGAGACATTTAGTATGAGAGTGGCAAGAGTGGTAATGTGAACTGTTTTGTAACCAAACATTGAAAGCCTAATATATACAAACATAATTTATATGTTGCATACCCTTCGGCTATAGCTAAAATAGAAATACATTATGTGTGATGTCACACAATCTCATCAAGGAAGTCAATAGAGGTGCCAGGTATTCATTTGTGCACAGCTTTAGTATAAAATAAATAATCATATGTTCTTTCTCTTTCTCATGTTCTTCTACTTCTTCTTCGTCTTAAACATCATCATCTTTTTCTTGTTCTTCTTTCTATTGTTCTTGTTCTTATTCTTCTTTCTATGTGAATGTAAAATAGATAATTTATGTGCAAACGTTTAGTGGTTGCAGGGGCCGAATGAAAGAAAGATCTTTGTGCCCGAATTGTGATCTTTTGAAAATTAAGTTGGTTCTTTCGTCCTCTCCCCAACCGTCTCCATCTCCTACTCAATTTTTCCTTCGTCTACCCCTCCGCCTACACCTGGTCCTCCCCCTTATCCTTCCCCTGGTCTTCTTCCTTCTTCCTTCTTCTACAGAGCAACTGGGTGATCTTGACTTCGCTGAACAGTGCTCTCCTGTTCGACACGCGAAATTTGATGCAAAATAAACTAAGTACACCTGATAGGAAGTCACACCAATTAGGTCTAAACATTATAGGCGACAGACGAAGATAATGGGAATAAATCAACCAAATAATAAACCTCTCGAGGTGAAACTCGCTACAAGGGGTAGAATCATACACATATTTAGATAGAAATGTAGGCAAACGTTTAGAAACAGATAGAAATGTAGGCAAACGTTTAGAAACAGATAGAAATGTTACAATACAAATACAAAGTGGAATAAGAGCTTTCATAGAAGTGGGACATTTGTGAAAGTAAACATAAATTATGCCGAGTGCCAAACTTGGAATCTTTAGCTCCAAACATAAATTAATTTTGTTGTATTGATCAGTTTTGTTGTATTGATCAGTTTTGTTGTATTGATCAGAAAGATGGAGAACGCTTAAAATAATTACTAGCTAAACACAAACATTCATCAATTAGTTCCAGTGTAGAACTGAAAGACTTAAATGGTATCCTAAAATAAATAATGCTAAGCTTATTGAAAGTTCTAGACAGAATGCAGCTTTTCAATCGGTAAGTAAAATTGTTGACCTTTTAATATGACATACTGTAAGAATCACATAAAATAGTAAAAGGTGTTGGTAAAGTCTCACTAGGCTTTGTATGTAGAAAAATTTTGAAACATGAAGTACATGGCGTCATAAAAAAAAAAAAATATGCTCCAAAGTCCATTGTGAAGCAATATGCAGCGAATGGCTGTGGTCTGTTGGAGTAATTCTTTACACTCCAAACAGAATGGTGTTATCAACGGAAGAAAGCATTTTTTGGTTGAACAAGTGTTTCGATATGGCGTTCGATAAACACGGATGGTTGTTAAAAGATTTATAGCAAGATTTCCTGATCAACAACCTCCTCATCTCATTTCAGTTAGAAATTTGTTGAATAATTTATAATGAATATTTCATTGGTACTTTCCAGCTTCCCCAAAACAGCGTTAGACCATAGCAGTGACTATTGGAATTAATTTAATGAATATCTTAGTTCATTTTTTGATGATATCATGTACTCAACTATTCTAAATTGTTCTACATACAAAGTGTAGTGAGACTTTACAAACAACCGGTATAACAAGGATGTCCTTTCACTTGAAGCATGAGGCAAACGAAACAGAGGTATACATAAAACCACACGCAGAAGTGAATTAGAGGCACGGTTGGGGGAGGATACGACGGGAGCTGGAGTAGACAGAAAAAGATTTGACATCGTGACATCCGTTGGTTAAGGACTCATTCCGCAAGTGAGATACAAGACAGAAGAGATTTATAACATTTTGAGAAAATCAGCCATGCGCTGATGGACATTCATAGAAAACGCGGGACATAAATAAAGTTAAGAGGGCACACTATACAGCAGAGAATCTGATAGCGAGGAGTCATCTACACAGATGGGTCGGTCGTCCGACATGTGAGAAGCTCATGGGCCTTTACAGCTCGGGCCGGAGGGAGAATTGTGAAGGAGGACTCTGGTGCTTTCACTGAAACCACAAGTAGCCTGACCATGGAAGTCATGGCAGTAAGTAAAGCAATAACATGGCCCGAGACACAGACATTCACTAGGGCTTGTTTCCTTAGCGACTCAATGAACATGATCAAGAGGATAGAGGAGGGGTCGATCCGAAGAGAATGGTTGCTGCCTCTGAAGCGGTCTCGGCTGGCAAAGATTAGTTTCATCTTCGTGCCAGGGCATGCGGGAGTACAAGGAAATGAGCGGGCTGACAAGCTCGCAGGTGAGGCTACTGTGGAGGGCGGACGCGCCATGGACCAGGCTGACATTCTGAATGCTCTACGTGAAGTGAGACTTTTGCGAGAACCAAGTGATGACTGTGAATCTACAACAATGGCCAGACTGCGAGAGCAGCAAATTAAAAGAGGGGTGTCCAAACAAGAACACTACGCAGGAAGCCAAAGAAGATTGATAAACCAACACAGAACTGGCGTCGTTAGCCGCTACACGCTGCGGGATTTGCTGAGGAGGGGATCCGAGCACTTATGGACTGAATGGTTCGATGTGCAACGAGGATGATCTGTCGACTAACTAACTAACTAACTAACATTGGGATTCGAACCTGTGACTTCCAAATAACACCAGTGCTGCGTTAATGTAGATTTCTGAGACATATTATGCAATAAAAGGTCGGGTACGAACTCTGTTCACATTCAGTAGTTGTATGTGGTGGAATGATTAACCTGTCTAATGATGCTACCATATTAGGGTATATGTCAGGTCGTGGAGATCCGCACCTGAGCAGAGTAAGACACCGAGTTGTACTGAGAGTGGTAAACTCCTATCAAAGGCGCACATTTCAAATCATCACTGAATGTGGAAGGCAAGGAAAAACACCAAAGAATGCTATTCATATCATCTCACCAAAAAGTTTCTGGTCATTTTAAAGTGATAGTAATATGTGTGTTGATGTATTGCATGTTTATCTATAAGTGGATCTGGAACAATGAGCTTCAACTCACTAATTGTGACCAAAAATTGACTTCCCAAAATTAGCTTTTGACTTTCTAATTGCATGTTCAATGTCCGTGTTTCTGTGTCCTATAGTAGTGTTGAATATACATAAAATGTGACATTTCTCGTTTTATTGTGTATTAATATCTCTATATGTTCTCTATATATCTCTATGATGATTTCATGTTGTTGAACACATTTTTGGCTATTCCTATTCTCTTTTGATTCCTATTTCATTTCTGCCATCAACTGTTATTATATGTCCAAGACAGGAGAACTGTGTTACTTGTTCTTGTATCTACCCTGTATTTCCTTAAGTCCCTTCTAGTAATCTGTGTGTGGATGTCTGTTGACCTGTTTACCGATAAGTGGATCATGAACAATGAGTTTCATCTCACTATTACCAATCATGATGAGGCATTGACTTAACAAAATTAGCTTTTGAACGACGCGCGTTGTGCCTAGACTAAGAGATAATTCAATCAATCGATCAGGTGGCGTCTCCAAAATGAAAGTTGACTCCCCAACACTACCTTGGATGGAAGCGTCTAAATGAAGCAAATCTCACACAAATGCATATTGAAGTCGAACATGGCTTGTCTTTCAGGGGCCATACTGTACTCCTTGATTTTACATTCTGTCAAGAATACTGTTCGTTCATTTCTTGATGCTATCTTCCCACTTGTATAGTATAGTTGTCTGTGCCTTCAAAATTAGTAGTCAGCGAGAAACAAGTATTCGCCATCTAATAATAGTGATGTTTACGTGACAATGTAAATATAAGTAAGTAGTTTTAAGAAATAGATAACAGAGAGGAAAGTTTCAGTTCTAAATTAGGGGCCATGGTTGAGAGTTTACGTTGTCCCCTTCAGCCTCAGAAGATATTGGGTTTAATCTCAGCCAAAGGACTGGAATATTTCCAAGCTTTTCTCAATCATTGTCTAATGATACCTCATGTCTCCTGATCTCTTGGGTAGTGAGATCGGAAACACGGTTTTCTCAGATAAGGGAAAAAAACAGGAGGTTTCTTGTGCAAACTGTGAGGGTTAAAGATCCCACGGCAGTTGGAATTCGCAAAACTATGTCGTAAGGCCACTGCCCTGGCAAATTATTAGAAAAAGTAGCTGGTACCTGTTACCTTGGATGGAAGCGTCTAAATGAAGCAAAGCTCACACAAATGCATATTGAAGTCGAACATGGCTCGTCTTTCAGAGGCCATAGCTAGATGTGACGCTCTTCATTCGAAGGAGGAAGGAAGAAAGAAAAGCATTAGCGGGTTCAACCCCCTACACCGGTCAGGTAACTAAAATATTGACTTTTCGACTTGAGAACATAAATTACAAGTACCTCAGAAGTCAGAGTGGGTTCGCATGATGACGAGGGACACTGGTAGTAGGGATAGCTAGTCACAAGCAAAAATCACTTCAGCGAGGACTACATTCGAGTTCAAAAGCGAGCGAAACAAAAAACAAAAAAATAAGAGTAGTCGTGAAGATTGAATAGAAGAGAAATAAAAATATGCGCTGTAATTACCCCCCAAAAAAATGGAAACTTGATAAGCACACCACTATATTAACTTACCTTTGGGATGTTTGTGCGAGGCATCACCGTTTGTTACGTTGCCCATAAAAGTGTATGCTTGCATCGTATTGTGAGCCAGCTCTGATAGCTGCTGTGCCACCTCATGATGGCTGATGGTGGCTCCTGCTATGCTGCCTTGCATATTTCCGAGCTGCTGATGTGTTGAGGAGCTCGACAGTGGCACTGGAATGCTGGGTATCCGTGAGTGTCCTGTCATAGAATCATGGGCGTGTGACTGATGATCTTGTCTTAAATCGTGGAGATCTGAGCCGAACGCATGCTGTCCGACAATCATATCCGAATGAGAGAGATTGCATGCGGTTCCTTGGATGTAATCCGTGGGTACCACCACGGAAAGGCTGGTGGATGTTTCGTGACCTGTCTGCTGCGTGTCTCTTTTGAGATGAAGGTACTGGTGGTTGGATGCTAAAATGTTGCTCTGATGGCTTTCCCGCCTGGATACGTCCAGATAGTTCCCAGTGGATTCACATTTAATGCTGTTAGTGGATGAGAACACTCCTTCCTGGATTTGCTGCCGATGTTGCTCGCTTTCTCTCAGCTGTGCCTGCTGCTGCTGCTGCTGCTTCTGCTGCTGCTGCTGATGCTGCTGTTGCTGCTGCTGCTGCTGCTGCTGCTGTTGAGCCTTTTGCGAATATTCAGGCGACGCTTGCGCAGACTGACATTTCACATGAAGATTAGTGTCGGAGCTGAAGTTCTCCAGCTTAACATTCCGGGGTAACACGATATTCTCACGCAGAGACTTGTCCTGGCAAAGTCTTCCTACATCGTCAGCCTTATTGTTGTTTTCTTTCGTGCCAACCCAAGCGATTGTAGGAGCAGCATGCGATGCTGTCGACTCCCCTCTGACTGCGGTGTTACCATCCTTTCTCCCAGCAGTCTTCGTGGGGTTGTGGCCTACAGCTCTCTTCCCTTGCTTTGTGCTATGTTTCTTCATTTCTCCCACTCCCACTGCTCAGATATGAAGTATCACAGATAAAAGCTTCACACTCCACATAGCAGTAAAGAAGTTATTTGATAAATTTCACAATACCCACCATTTCTGGTACTCCCACATCAATAATCCCTATCCGAATTCATTGGCATTGACCACAAAATACAGCCGGATTATGAAATACACCCCGCTATAAAATTATTTTAAAACACGCTAAAATTATGTACAAGCTTCCGTTCAAAGGAACCACTTTCCAAGTCAGTAATCACAAGACTCAAAACAGAAATCACATTTAAGAACTATCCTGGTCGATTTGGCGATCCCGATGTTTGATCCTGCCATCAAAACAGGCTGGGAAGATCTCACAGCTGGCTGGCCAAGCTTGGCCGACGTAAGCTTCCCCGTGTTTTGTTGAGAATATACATCGCCTGCGAGTGTATGGGATTTATCTACGTAGAATATTGTCACTGGAGTTCTGTATAGACGACCACAACACAGCAAAACAAAGCCTCAAACACACTGGCATTAACGTGTTTATATTTTGAACACGGTGTGTTCGTCTCCTGGCTAAATATGTCGCACCCAGACCATTTCGCATTCCGGGATTCAGACCGACTCTCGACACACTTGTCAAAACTTTAGCAGATCTGTAGCCCCGCCCATTGTCTTACAACCTGCTGATTTATGGGATTAAGTGAGGATTACGCCTGGTTTATTTAAGGTAATTCCGAATTTCAAGGAACTTCACGGTCTACTGGAAGTTTATTTACTCATGTCAGAGATGTGTTTAAAGAGTAAACAACACGATAAGCCTGGAACACTTGTCGCTACTGTAACTACACGTTGTTGTCACCTCTGTTCGTCCGTCCGCGACTGCGACATACTTTAGTCACCGGTTCTCGGTGCTGATTGGTGGTGCGTGACCAGGCAGGATTTCAGAGACGGAGGAGAAAATGTCAGGTGTGCTGCGGCGCGAAGGTGGAGGGGTAGGTGTGATGGGGGTGGGGAGATGTAGGGCGACACGGTAGTCAAGCACAAGTATAAACATGGTGGCAGGTGAAATTTAAAAAAAGAAACAACATTTGTCAGGTAATTTGTTGTAAAAGTGTTTCAGAGATGACAGAGTACACCTATGGTGTAATGAATCCGTGTCCATATTTGTTTCAACGAATGTGTGTCAGTAACTGCGCATGACATACGAATGGCTATTGGTTGTGTATGTGTGTGCGTGTGTGCGCGCGCGCGTGTGTGCGCGCGTCAATGTAGTAGTGTGTAGTAATAGCCCGGCAACTCATATCTGAATTATTTGTAACACATGACTGCGTGGTTGTGAATTAGTAACCAAATGTTCATATCTGAACTGCTGGACACACAAGTTTGGTTATAGAATTATGTATCACTCACCATTGTTCATATCTGAACTTATGGACACACAAGTTTGTTTGGTTATAAAATTATGTATGACACACCATTGTTCATATCTGAACTGATGGACATACAAGTGTTTGGTTTTTGAATTATGTATCACTAATCATTGTTCATATCTGAACTAATGAATATACATGACTGTATGCTTAAATACTTGAGTATTACAATCCAGACTTATCATATTTAAACTAATTGATACTTAATAATTTTTTTAGTTATAGAATTATTATTTACTCACCACTGTTCAAAAGAGAACTAATGGGTACACATTTTTTTTTAAATTCGCATATCCTTTTACAGGACATCGCTGTCAACAGCAGCATCTTTCAGCTGTCTGTTGATTTCTTGGCAAGATTACGCACAGTAGTTTGCCATTGCTTTCTGAGCTGCCGGCTCAGTTATCCCGCAAGTCACCAGCGGGGGTAGAACCGCTTAAAGTTCTTGCTCGCTACGAGACTATGCGTGATAAACGGGATTATGGAGAAAGTGGTGTAACCCCTCGGCCAGAGAGACCGGCGGGTACACATTAATATATTATAAATACGCATTTAAATAAATGAGTATTGCTATTCAAATTGTTCATATTTGAACCAAAGGATAGATAATATTGTGTTTATAGAATAGTGTGTCAATAACCGAATTGTTCATATTTGAACTAATTGATAGACAAGATTGTGTTTATAGAATAGTGTATCAATAGTCAGATTGTTCATATATGAACTAATGGATAGACAAGTGTGTGTGGCAATAAAATAGTGTATCAATAACCAAATTGTTTATATTTGAACTAAAGGATAGATACGTTTGTGTGTGTATAGAATTGTGTATCAATAACTAAATTGTTCATATTTGAACTAATAGGGAGACAAGTTTGTGTTTGGTAATAGAATAGTGTATTAATAACCAGATTGCCCATATTTGAAACTAATGGATAGACACGTTTGTGTGTGGTAATAGAATAGTGTATCAATAACAACATTGTACATATCTGAACTAATGGATAGACAAGTTTGTGTGTTTATAGAATTGGGTATCAATAACCAGATTGTTCATATTTGAACTAATGGATATAGATGATTGTGTGGATATAGAATAGAGTTGTAATGTGTAGAGTGTTGATACCTGTATGATTGTGTACCCGTCACTAGTCGCCCTGCATGTTTGAAATAACGAATAAAAGTAATAACGTACGCTCTTATGTTCTTAGGAATGAATTTTAATGATTCAGTTTGTAACTAAAATACTGGAGACCATCATGGCCGAATGGATCAGAACGCTTCCTCTTAAATATATTGTGTGCTTATGCCAAGGTAGCGGGTTCAACCCCTACACCGGTCAACTGGACTAAAATGTTGACTACACTTTCTTGAGTTGGAGACGTCAATTACAAGTACCTCAGAAGTCGGAGTGGGTTCGGTTGGTGGCGAGGGACACTCGTAATAGGGAC